>JAWWMW010000347.1:0-16350 GCA_035048345.1 Echeveria elegans | reverse complement strand
GTTGGGCTGAAATATGGGCCGAAACCATCAAAAATACATTGACCACTTTTTTGGTTTTGTTAAATCACATCATTTTTATTGGAGTAAGATTTGAAATGGGTATGTCCAAAATACAATTATTCACGCTATTGTATAATTTGGAACCTCATCTGGCTGTTATCCAAAATTTTAAAACTGATCATTATAATTTAATTTATGAGAATATCATATTTACCCGATTTGTAATAATTTTTTCTATAAAATATATTGCGATTGAACTTTTATAAATACTCTAATATTTAAATAAAAAAATTAAGAACATAAACGCACCAAGACCTGTGCAACAAATGCTAGTTAACTAACAAGTACTCTAAATATGATAAATATTGGACGGTTTTTAAATATTGATTTTTGTGAAACTTAGATTGTTTGAACTGTCATTCTAACAATGTTTCATATAACTGAGTAAAAGAATGAAGTAAAGTTCAAATAACCAAATTTTCGTTTGAATAAATCATTTCAATTTTTTTTTTGTGGATCTGTCATTTTTTAATAGTTTTGATCGTAATATGTCCATATATATATATTTTTCTCTTTTATACATATGAAAATGTGTTGCAACTAATAATCGATGTGTAATAATGATAAATTAACCAGATCTCAAAATTTTATATTCGGCATTAGAGTTAGGGTCAAATAAAACATTAAACTTTTTGTAAGACCTCAGGAAATAATCTGGACCGTTGATTTTTAACAATTCAACGGGTGAGATTTATTTCTCAAAAAACCATCAAATCCAACCACCCTATATTTTTTGCAAATCCAACGGCCCATTTTATTTAGAAAATTATAATCTCAACCCGGGGCATTGCAGGGTTATTTTGTTGATTTTCATGTAATTAAAATTATTAAAATACACTTCAAATTTTAAAATTGAGTACCAAATGCGCCGTACATGTAGCAGTACCTTTTAGATCAATTAATAATTGTTTTAAAACTTGGTATACAAGAGTCAATCTCAATTACGGAATCGATAAATCCTATAACATAAAAAAAACATTTGTAAAACGTTTACAAACTCCCGCACTCTCTCATTTGTAAAAAACATATTTTTTTATTAATCTTTTTTTCGTGAGTGGATACATATAAGTACAAGATTATTATAGTATATTTGGCTAATTCAAGTTTACCAATTAATACGCAGACCTAGCGACACCTCCACCAATACTGTGACGTCATCCCAAAGACTCGATATCAATTTCATAGAGAATCAAAGGCTCCTAAATGGAGAGTAAAACTCTCATTAGGAAAATGTGGTGAAGGCAGAGTTTGAACCCTTAATTTTGAAGAATCTTTTTTTGTCCAATTTCTCAACCAATGGATCACCACCCATTGACATTTTTTTAATCTTAATCATGAATTTTAAACATCAAAAGCATTTAAACTTAAAAGAGTGACAATTAAAATTTTCACAACAGGAGACAACCAAAGACCACAACCAACAGTGTTGTCTAAGTTTTCAGCACATCAAAGTCTCAGCAGATGTCTTCGAGTACTTCTCAACATTTCATCGCCTGTTATTCAGAATTTCAGACGTTTCTTCATCTGGACCACGGCCAACAGCTACTCTGAAACACAAAAAATAACCAAGTGCGGATAGTATTAGTATTAGACTCGATCGTGGTTCGAAATGGTTTTGAGTAATTTTTTCCAGTTTTTGTTTTTGTTTTTTTTGGTAAAGCTAAGAACGTTAAGTGAATATATTACCTTAGCCTTTGAATCGGAATTATTTGATTGTGTGGATCGATCACGACGATAGTCATGCGTCTCCGTAGTGATGTTTGGCGTCCCGGTCCGCTTTTCATGACTCAGGTTATTGAAGATTTTCGTAAGTCCTGCACCTGCATCCGGGTTTTTCTCATCCCAAACACCAAATGGAGGTACCGTCACACCTCCGCCGAGCTGATCACACACACACACACAAAAATGTTACGAATCAGATGAGAAAAAAATTAGTAGTATAGATAACAGATTTTAACTTACATCGTCGTCGAGGTCTCTAGGGCGAGATCTGCCAGGAGTACGATTAGCATTTGACGGCACATTGCCTCGTCCAGTGACCTTAGGTTGATAATGATGTAACGGCGAGCGATCAATGCTATGCTCAGACCCAATGCTTCCTCGCGATGGCCTTCTGTTGTGATCACCAACTCCGTCTCCTCTTCTTCCAGCATTTCCTTGTGTAGGTCCTCTTCGAACTGGCTCAGGTTGTTTTGTTTGAGGTTTGGCCGGAGGAGCACGGCCACCAAAAGAGTCAAGATTTTGCTGTGGGTCATTTGGGTTGATCATTTTTCCACCGCGGCCCTCACGAGCCTTGTCAAATACGACCGTGTAGGGAGTGTTACCTTCAGCTTCCCATTGCCCAAACTGTGGTACATGAGGTCTCTGCCAAAGTTCATAAGTTTCTTTCCATCAGATTAACTTTCCATCAATAAGTTCCAATACTTTGAATTCAATGAATTTGAACTAGTAATGGCAAGAAAAAAAAATTCCAAATGCAATCATCAAAAAGCTCACAAAATTTAATCATAACAACTCAAAATCATAATTGAAACACAAAGCAATGTGTTTGAATTTCAAGCAAACACATTTTTAATCAAATTTTGAACCCAAGAAAAAACATTTAAAAAAAACTTACAGCCATTTAACAAAGGCTTCTCAATCAAGATCAACCCTTTTGAGAGCTTTGGAATGGAAATACGAAATAGAGAGAGAGAGAGAGAAATGGAGGTGTATGGGTTGATTTAAAGGAAGGAAGGAGAAGATGGTTTTTCTTCAAGAGGTCATTGACTTTAGTACAAGGTCAGATTTGACCATTTCTTCTACATGATAGCATCTTCACAACTGGTGTAGTAATTTGAACTAGTCATGCACACAAACTTCTCCAGTTGGTGATTTCAAAAAGTCTCCATCATCACATTCTTTTGCACTAGTAGAACATTTTTCTTTTGAAAAATCAAAACTTTACTCATAAATACATCTCAAATGTGTAGGTATAAAAAATCCAGCATTTTTATTGGAGCACAATTGCTACTTAAAATGAATAAAACACAGATAAATTGACAAAATGCGTGTGTAAAATCGGATAAAGGTGAGAAAAAACTTATAATTTGGAACAAAATGTAGCTGGCTGAATTAGTACTTTTTCTCTAGAGTTGACTTGAACGAGCTCATGTATTTGGGGAGCAGCACCAGAGCCACCAGCTTCCATTTGACTTGCTCAATGAAAATTTGCACGTAGATTGAATTAAATATTCACTCAATGCAACTTGATGAATGCATTTTATGCATATAGGAGTAGAATATTTACCAGCAGACAAAATTGAAGCCATAACCCTCCAAAACAAGGTTGTCAAAATCGAGTTTTTACTTTGAATCGTTTTGGTCGATAAAATCGAATCGGTAAAATCGGTCGAGTTTACTAAAATTAAAATAATAATATTATTTATAAATATGTATAAAAATAAATTAGATATTCATAAAATATTACATTTTAGTCTTTTATAATCATTAAAAATTATAAAAACAACATTTAAAAACCAAATTGAAAATAAATGTAAATTACTAAGTCTATAAGCTATAATAAGCCAAATAATAATAAAATTAAGTTTTATACGATTTTATACGATTTTACCCGAGTTTGACCAAGGTAAAATCGAATTGACCAACGATTTTACAAAAAAACGATTTTACAACGATTTTACATGTTTTTACTATGTAAACTCGTACGAGTTTACGAGTTAACACTCGATTTTGATAACACTGCCCCAGACTAAGCCTTAAATGAGCCGAACTGGGTTATCAACTTCCTGTGTCATTTACTTTTTGTAACATTTAATTGTTTGAGCTGAGTTGACACAGGACCTACAACAAAACTGAATCTACAATAATTGAGCGAACTCAATTTCAATGATGAAGACGAATACATCTGCATATCTACCGACATCCACAGAGGAATTATGATTTGATTATGAGAACTTTCATTTCAGAGGTAAACAAGTTTGTTATTCATTCTTATGGTCAGATCATTTCACCTCGTCCTGGAGAAAGCCCACTGATCGTTATTGGTTGGTACATGTTAGACAGCATATATGTTTTAGGCATTAATGGATTTTGGTTACTGGAGTCTCTTTGGTACGAGAGGATTCACTGATTCGCCCATGGTTACATCCCACTTCCTGGCAGCCAGATGATGATACACAAACAGGCGGTTCAAAGACAACTCCCTGGCCGTCGCATTCTCCTGGAACCCATACTGGTACTTCAACAGGCGGTTCTTAGGTAGGATTGCAGCGTGTTCCATGGTTGCATGTAGGCTCCTTTCTTACAGGGTCGCAACTAGGTCGGTCACATACTGCTCCAGTTCCAGAGCATGTCGCACCTCCTCCTCCTCCTATCCCAATGTCGACTCCAGTACCAGAACTGGTTGCTGTCACGATGCTCGTTCCCACTCCAGTTCCAAGACCCGAGTCTCCACCCACCCCAATGCCAGTTCCCACTCCGCTCTCGGTGCCTGTCCCCAGTCCACTTCCAAGCCTGGAGTCTCCGCCCACCCCTATACCCACTCCAACGCTTTCTACTGATCCAGACCCATTTCCAATCCCGATTGCTGTGCCAGCACCGCTGGCGGGGCCATAACCAATTGCTGAAGCTGATGACCGGCCACTGCCAGCTAGCTACAGTAACCCAAGCAGATGAAGAAACATCCTTGGTATGGGACTCATCTGATTCACCGTGAGCGGTAGACTCTTTCAAAACTCTGTTAGAGCTAACTAGCACGAAGCAGTGAAAGCATAGGAGACCAATCAAAACTAGAGTAGCTGAAGCTCCCATTCCGTATGTTTATCAACTATCAAGCAGGCTGCTGATGACTATCCCTATGGTTCCCTGGTTCCTTACCGTCAAAACTGAAACGAAGATCGACTCGATAAGGTCATGGGGTCATAGGTTCAACCGGGTCGAATCGGAGGTCGATGCATGAGTCGACTCGAAATTCTAAATATTTGTATATATTTTATGTATTTAAACAATTATAATATAATTTTTATACACATAAATATCTATTGTTCATTTAAAACAACACTATAAAAATTTTAAAAAAATTCAATATCTCATTACAAAATCAAATGTAACATTTTATGTTTGGACAATAATGAAATAACAAATATTTATTTTTTTAGTTTTTAATTGATATTTTAAATGCAAAATATCGAAAAACAAAGGCAAAAATATTATAAATTTAAAGTATATTTGTTTTACATTTTTTCTTATAGCATATCTAACTAATTCAAATACATAATTATCAATTAACACGCAGGCCTAACGGCACCTCCACCAATACTGGGACGTCATCCAAAAGACTCGACATCAATTTCATAGCGGCTCTTTGGAGAGTAAAAACTCTCATTAGGAAAATATTGTGAATGCGGAGTTTGAACCTTAACCTTGAGGAGTCTTTTTGCTCAATTCTTCAACCAATGGACCACCACCCCATATGCCTTTTTAAACGTTTTATATTTACAAAGGTTATGTAAATTTAAAATTTATATGAAACTAAGTGATTTTGTGCAATTAATTTTTGATATTAAAAAACAATATATAATTATAGTTTAAAGTGAGTTAGCTTACTTGGTTAGTTGCTAACTAGGATTTGAGATCGAGTCGCGTGTTGCATGAAATCGGTCGGCTGTTTTGAAACTGGGCGGTGGCTAGTTGTTATACAGTTTCCCTTACCAAAAAGACGGCCTCTGCACAACCAGAGCACCAAAGAGAGTTCCCACAAAACATGCTTCCTTCATGCCTCATGGCCATTTTGTGACATTATGATTTTACGTTTCTTACCGCAACAAACTTCTATTTCAGTTGGCATTGGCATCCCAGCTTCCATGGATAGAACTTAAGAAGCCTTCAAGACCTTTCTCCATGCAGCCTTGCATCATGCATCATCTATGATTTTAGTCTATCCATCCCATCATTAGTGTGTGTAATCAATCACATACACATTTTTGTTTACTCAAAAGATTTCTTCCCTGCGGGGGTTTACATATTTGTATTGGACTGTTACTTGTCAACTTGTCCAGTCCTAGTGGTACGCTACGTTGCACGGACACGGCAAAATACACATTGCCATTAGCACATTTTCATATGAATTTAAAA
This sequence comes from Echeveria elegans, assembly GCA_035048345.1. NCBI lineage: Eukaryota > Viridiplantae > Streptophyta > Magnoliopsida > Saxifragales > Crassulaceae > Echeveria > Echeveria elegans. The sequence goes on along the minus strand of JAWWMW010000347.1, from coordinate 10,155 downwards.
GCTAATCCAGGCTCATTACTCTATCTCAGGAGATGTTCCTCTCACGCATGTATCTCTCTATCTTCTCCAAATCCTCTGGAGTGTCTACACCATGAGCTTCGTGCTCAACTTTTATCACCTGCATTGTAAGTTTTACAAAAATTCAGATTTAGGGGCAAATTTGGTAGTTACATATATTTTTATGAATGCCAACCGAAATAGAACATGTCTAGTATAAGTGGCAGCAGTCTGCAGGCTTACTATGTCTGCTACATATAAACCCTGAACATTTGTAAGAGCAAATAGAAAATGGAAAACCTAATGTATGCATGTGTTACGCAATGCACCAACTTTCATACTTTCCAAAGAAGCCACATGTATGGACTACAAGGATGCGACACAAAACACAACTAAGAATCACAGCAGTATGTAAAAGAATTATTCCATGGCACACAATAGACTCTGTATTGAGGAGCAGAATCCCGAGAATTCACATACAGAAATCCTGGCAGGTGGCAGCTAATTAGAGAGTAATATTCCCAATTTTAATACAAAACCCGAGGATAATATACTACTCTTTTGTCAGGGGGGATTGGGCACAGAACCAGCATACAGAAAGCATGCTGATCCTCTTTTTTTTTGTTAGTAGGAAGGCAACTGATTAAGTCATGCAGTGCAGCGCGTGCAATACGTAAGAAGTTGAACACAAACAAAGCAAGGATACAAAAAAAATATATCTCAAATACCTTCATCTTGTACCCATTTTCAAGCACCTTAAGCTGTTCTAAATCTTCTTCGAGTTGTAGAGGCGTGGGCAGGAGGCCAGTGTATATTTTCAAGAATTTTGCATCATAGCTCTGCAAAAGTAATGAAATTGCAACATGCATATCATAAACAGGAATAGAAAGTGATCGTCACAAGCACCATCAAGAACCAGGATGCTTATTGTATACCTGAATACCAAGATGCAGCAAATAAGGGAATCGTGGGTTAACCTTCCCTGATCTGCAACAATAGAATATATCAAATGCAACACGCCATGATTCTGCGATGAACTTGAAGCTGCACTTAACAGAATGCTGCTTACTTGTTGAAAGGAATCAACCCTCTAGAGAAATATATAGCATAGCCTTGATTATTAACAACACATTTGACCCTATTTGGATCAAACCCATCCTCAAGTTTTAATGATGTGACAGCGGTGCTAAAGACAGCATCCGGGGCTGCCTACAAAATCCAATTAAGAACACATCCCCTTCAATAGCTGTTGGTTCTCCAAAAAGAGTGATTTCATTATTTCTGATGACCAGAGTACAGTCAGTCGTCGAAAAATACCTGAAGAGCCTTAACTACCCCATCTATGATCTCCGGTTCAATCAGAGGCTCGTCCCCTTGAATATTAACAACAATATCATACTTTTTCTGCAGCTTGTCAAGGGCTTCATTACACCGTTCAGTGCCTGCAAGTAAAAACAATGTTAATATTTAAATAATGGTACAAAAGAAGCAAACTCTGATACCAAACAAGATAGCATACCATTACGACAAGATTCTGATGTCATTATCACATCAGCACCGAATTCACGGCAGCATGTTGCAATCATTTCATCATCTGTTGCAACAACTGCATTGAAAGAAAGAAAAAAACAAGTTACTGTCTCGCAAACAGGATATTTCAAGAGTAAGATTTTCAGACATCAGCAGCTGAATGTTCTATTTTACAATAACAATCATCTACTTAAACAATACAGACCTACATGATCCAAAGTGGATGCCAGCTTCGCCCTTTCCCACGTTCTCTGCAAAATGAAAATCACTTCCATGAGATGAAACATTATTATACTGCACTAGTTAACACCAGAATCAGATCTGGAGCACCCAACAGCCACTGCAGCAACTTAACAGGCACCACATCATCTACAATCCAATTTGGGCTAACTGAACTCTGAGTAAAATGACGTTATTTAGAACAAAAATGATTAGATGACCCGTTTTTTAAATCACCAAAAACAGCATTCATGTTCTGGAACTCATACAAAAGCAATCATCAACGGCTGAAATGAATACGATCCAGACCTCACAGTCCCAGCTGCTGCAAATCGACAACTAAACTCTAGACTACTTGGATCACACTGAAGATCAAAACAGAAAATGCTCAAATGATCAATAAAATGAAGAAAAAAAATCCAGCGAATCAACAGAATTCAAACGTGAAGATAAAACCATACCTGGATCATAGGCTTTCCCAAAATAGGCACAAGAGGTTTGCCATGAAAGCGAGAAGAAGCAAAGCGAGCAGGTATGATCCCCACAACTCTACTCCGAAACTTCGTCAATCTGAACAACCCATACCTATGAGCTCCGACGGCGACCGCAACGGCCACTCCAGCAACCAAACCATGCACGATCCACGCTTTCCCTCTACTACCGGAATTCGACGACGAAGAAGATAAAGCCGTGCAGATCTTCAACGGTTCCATCTCCCGTTGGACCTCGACAATTGCAGCAAACTCAATCACTCTCACTCCACCTTGTTCATTCCGATCGATCCTTGTGCTTGTGCAGATGTTCAGTGTAATTACGAAACTACAGGGACTGAATTGAAAATCCAAAAGTCAAACTTCTTGTTGACCGTCGACGGGCACGATCTTCTCGTTCTCTCTTCGAGTTCTTACTCAATAAGATTCAAAAGTTTAAATCTGAAAAAAATGACAAATATCTGTTCTAATTTTACCTCATTTAAAAAACTTTGTTTTAAAATTTTCTGTAAAAAGAAAATTAGATTCTCATAAAATTTAAATATTAAAAAAACTAGAGTAAATGTGAATTTTATTTTACAACCAAGGTAAAAACTGAATTTTTTTTAAAGTGGGATAAATATGTAATTTATTTTACTATTATATTAAAAACTAGTTGCACTCCCGTCGTCCCGACGGGAATTGTTTGGTGTCTTCATTCGATTTAATTAAGTTTTACAACGTTTTTCGCTCCATTTATAATTTATAATTTTTTAATTTTCAATTCTTAATTATATATATATATATATATATATTAATTCTTAATTTTATAATTTTTTTTAAAAATCTACCTGATTAAATACGGTAAAATACAGTCAAATACAGCCAAATAAGATCAGTTGGTCAAATACAGTCAAATACGGATGAATATTGATGGATAACATGTAGTGTAAATAAGAAGGGTGAGGAGGGGCATTTTTTTCAAAGTCTTATTGCTATGGGATCTTTAGTGAGTAAAATAAGGAAATTAGTGAGAAAAAGTGGATGGTTGGTAAACGGTTGATGATTGTATTCTTTTATATACATAGATAGATGAAACAAAATTTTGGTAAAATTGCAAGTTTTTCTAAATATCTCAGTTTTGTTTTAGTCGATTTAGAGGCTTAATTAGTTATAAATGACGTCATAAACGTTGCGGTTTAAGTATCGTAAGCCAAAGCTTTCTCTCTCTTTTGTCTCTCTTCTTGTGCTGTGGATCTCCGTAGATTTGTAGGTTTGGAGGAGTAAAGTAATCGGAGAGGGACGTCACGGCAAGGATCGGCAATGACGATGATCGTGGTCAACACGCCGTCTCGAGATCTTGTCAACACCAATTTCGCGTACTGCTCAGCATCTGATGTTAGGAAGTTTCTTGTGCCTGGATCGAACGTCGCTCTCGCCTTAGTCGGCGATGCATTTGTTCTCACCATATCATATCCTTTTTTTTTATTGTATTTGAATTTATATGGCGTATGATTGCTGTTAGGTGTTTAGAAATCATGTATGTTAGTTGGCTAGGGTTTAATGTTGGATGATTCTGCTGGAAATGGATGACCGAAATTTGATTAGTTTAGCTTAGGGGATTGCCATGGGTTTACCAGTTACTTGTTTTGATTTGTTTTCTTGTTTTTATTTGGATGGTAAATGTTTGGTTGAGGTATTGTTCTACTTAACTTATGTGTACTGCTCATCAAAGTGTGCTTGATGGCCAGATAGGGCTAAATGCCATCCATCGCCGTCATGCTAGAGTTTCTACTGGGGACAGTGTACGAGTGGCCAGGTAAAAGGATGACATGATCACATGAATCCCATCTGCTTTATGCGTCTCTAGGGAGATGCTTCTGTGTTTGATGGTGTTGAGTTTTAATAGATTTGTGCCGCCAGAAGATTTTTCGTTGGCTTTGCTTACACTTGAATTGGAGTTTGTGAAGAAGGGAAGTAAAGAAGAACAGGTTCATTCACAAACGACCTTGTGCATCTTTTTTTTTGTTGAAAAAGTGCATTCTTCCATTAGACACATAACGTTGAAAGATTCATTCTTTTGTCGACCAGATTATTCATATCTGTCTGTTGTGTTTGTATGTATTATGTTTTCAGATTGATGCTGTTCTTCTGAGTCATCAGATAAAGAGAAGATTTAATAATCAGGTAAGAGTCGGAGTCGCACATCATTAGCTTTCATACAACTTCTTCGTTCAAGAAAAGTATGAGTTGCTAAATGTAACCAACAAGTGGCAAAATCAGATTTACGCTGATATTCAGACTTAACTTAAGTGAACCGGCTTGTTATTATTATTTGCTTTGTATGTCCAGCAGTAGTGGTGGGGTCAAAACTACTACATGAATAATGAGTCACGACTGTGTTTTATGTAATTTTTGTACCTCTGATCATTTTATTTTACATTTACATCTGAATCCACATAACAATCTTTTTGGAGGTTATAATTCCGTTCGAGTAGCCTATTTAGGTGGTTATATTTGTACTGAAATATAATGCAAGTTGGCCCAGGTGGTCGTGGTTGTGACTTGTGAGTTTAGCTGGTTTGATATGCGAGCTTTCATGGTTACCTTGCACAAAGCAGGCAATTAGTTGTTTATCAACAAGTTCAAGTATTATGTTCTCGGCATTTGGATTGAATGGTTTTTTTTGGTAGGTGATGACAACGGGACAGAGAGTAACATTTGAATATCTTGGAAGTTCTTTCATTTTTACAGTCACTCAAGCCACTGTAGAAGGGCAGGAGAGATCCAACAACATTGAACGTGGAATGATCTCAAACGATACATATATCGTCTTTGAAGCTCCAAATTCCAGCGGAATAAAAGTTAGTTTGGTTAATATTTGCTGTTATATAAGGATATTTTCTTGGTTGCTACATGTTATGTCATAATTAAAAAAGACAATAATGATATTTGGTAGCTTTGCATGTAGTTTTCTTTCTCATGGTAATGTTGTTTTCACAATAAGCGATGGAATGCCAGTAACTTGTTGCTGTGAATATAATAGACCTTAGCATAAGAATGTGAGTGCAAAGGAGGTACAAAGGTGAACTAATAGTCTTTTTAGCAGATACTGAATCAACGTGAAGCTGCAAGTAGCAACATCTTTAGAAATAAGGAGTTTAATCTTGAATCATTGGGCATTGGTGGCTTGGGCGCAGAATTTGCTGACATATTTCGTCGAGCTTTTGCATCCAGAGTGTTCCCACCCCATGTCACAAATAAGTAATACTGCAGATTAGATAAATCTTAATTTGTTAAAAACATTATTCAACTCAATATGTTACTCACTATAAGTGTCATGCTGAAGATTGGGGATCAAGCATGTCAAGGGGATGTTGTTGTATGGACCTCCTGGAACTGGCAAAACATTAATGGCTCGACAAATTGGGAAAATGTTGAATGGACGTGATCCAAAGGTACGGATTATAACATTTGGCTTATAAGTTACTTTGTGTTGTATTGGTTTTTACATAAACTTTTTTTAATCAAATCATAGATTATAGTAAATGCAATGTGTTCCTGCTTTTTGTGCTGTCAATCTTTTTAATATATGCATGCTCATGGCTATGTTGATCTAGATTGTCAATGGACCTGAAGTCCTCAGCAAGTTTGTTGGTGAAACTGAAAAGAACGTCAGAGATTTGTTTGCTGATGCTGAGAATGATCAACGGACTCGCGGTAAGAATATTAATACTTCTGGTTTTTCATTGCATTTTGGTTTATAACCTCTATTATTATTTCAGGGGACGAAAGTGACTTGCATGTTATCATATTTGATGAGATCGATGCAATTTGTAAGGTATGCCAGCTTATCAGTGAGCTGTACTTTTTTTTAGTTATTAATCTATGTATTTGGATTCGCAAAAACAATTCAGTAGTGTTTTATTGCCTGGAAAAACAAATTACCTTTAATTATAGATGGCTAAACAATATTTTTGAGGGAGTGAAAACTGAAAAGTTTGCATGACATATTCCATCTCAATCAGGAAAGGAATTCATTCATGTTTTTTAGTTCTTCTCTTCTACTTCCACACTCGATTTCTGATTTGTGTGTTGGCCCATGCAGTCTAGAGGATCAACTAGAGACGGAACTGGAGTACATGACAGCATTGTGAACCAGCTTCTTACAAAGGTGACACTTGTAGTGTGAAATTCGATCATGAGCTGGCTTTTTGGTAATATTCCTAATTTTATTTTTAATTTTGATGATCATGCTTGCATAGATTGACGGTGTGGAGTCGCTGAATAATGTGTTGCTTATCGGGATGACAAATAGGAAGGATTTGCTTGATGAGGCACTTCTAAGGTGCTAGCATTTTGCCACTGAAATCTCGATATTTGATTTTCTGTCCATCACATGTATGGATATACGTGCATCATGTCCTTCACTTAAATCAGTCATGATACCTTCTACTTTTTTATATATTTCCATTCTTTTGATTTGCAGGCCTGGACGTCTAGAAGTCCAAGTGGAGATAAGCCTTCCTGATGAGAATGGAAGGTTGCAGATTATCAAAATACATACCAACAAAATGAAGGAAAACTCATTTCTAGCTCCAGATGTGAACTTGGAAGAACTTGGTATGTTGATCGCCTGTCATTTAGTATTTTGGAGATATTCCTTTTGCCAATAATGGATTTTTCATTTATTGTCATTTATAGTGCATGTAATTAAATGTATTCTGTGATGCCAGCTGCTCGAACTAAGAACTATAGTGGAGCTGAACTTGAAGGTGTCGTTAAAAGTGCAGCTTCTTATGCCTTAAACAGACAAATCAGTTTAGATGATCTTACTAAAGCAATAGACGAAGAAAGTATAAAAGTTACTATGAAAGACTTCTTAAATGCCCTACAAGAAATAAGACCCGCATTTGGAGCCTCAACTGATGACCTTGAACGCTGCAGGTAATTTGTAATGGACGACTGCCTGTTGCCCTATATTAATGCATTTACCGTGAACCGTGATTATTACGCCACTTTGGTTGAAACTTTCTTATATAGACTATACTGTTAAACTCTTTCCCATGTGTCAAATTTGACTTATTAGGTACTCTAGAATTACAAATCATCGTACAATGGTTGCAGAGATAATTCAGCATTGTCGGGGAGTGAATTCTCTGATGATTGTCCCTTGTGTATAGACTTTGTTTGTTTATACATAATTATTATAACGTACTTAATATGATTGCAGAGTTAATGGCATGACTCAATGTGGTGAACGGCATGATCACATATATAAGAGGGCTATGTTACTTGTTGAGCAAGTGAAAGTCAGCAAGGGTAGCCCACTTGTCACATGTCTTTTGGAAGGCCCGAGTGGAAGGCAAGTGTTCAGTCTTTTTTTCTGATTGAGAAGTTATATGATAGAGTTTCTTTGTTATATATATATTTTTTAATCCTAAATATATCAGTTCTGTTGTGCAGTGGTAAAAGTGCATCGGCAGCAACTATTGGCATTGACAGTGACTTTCCATATGTCAAGATTGTAAGATACTTATGCTATTTTGCTCCATTGTCAGTCCTAGTGTTCTAGTATGTGGTGCTAAACATGCTGCTGATTAATTGTTCCTACCATACAGATTTCTGCTGAGACAATGATTGGTCTCAGTGAAGGCAGTAAATGTGCCCAAATTGTGAAGGTGACCTTGTGTGCTATTTTCATTTATTTGTTTTAGTTCATTTCTTCGGCCCCATCAAAAAGTTGCATGGTGGATCTTCCTTTTTATAGGATTCTGGAATGCTAGGTCTGAAGTATTTGGTTCTGTTACTGCATATATCTGCATTCTGCGCAATATTGACGTTCTGTTATTCTACAGGTCTTTGAAGATGCCTACAAATCACAGCTAAGCATTGTAATTCTAGATGACATTGAGAGGTAACATTTACACTCCGAGCTTTTATGATTTATGTCATGTTTATTGTTTTGTACCGTATAATATATTAATTTCTCTTCACATCTTAACTTTTTACTGTAGGCTATTGGAATATGTGCCTATTGGCCCACGATTTTCAAATGTCATTTCTCAGACTTTGTTAGTCCTCCTGAAAAGGCTGCCTCCAAAGGTTCAATTCAAAACCTGTTTTAGTCATTGTCAATCAATAATGTCCCGTACTTGTTCAGTAATGCTAGTGTGCCTGTTAATTCTTGCGATGTTTAGAGCAGTTGACACGTAAGACGTAATATACATAATTCCTACTCTAATAAATTTAAATGTTTGCAGGGCAAGAATATGTTAGTTATTGGAACAACCAGTGAAACTTCTTTCTTAGAGTCTGTTGGCATCAGGGATGCCTTCTCTGTTGCACACCATGTTCCAACTTTGAAAACTGAAGATGCAAAGAGGGTAATGCGCCCTCTCATTTTTGTCGACGGTCTTTTATAAGCTTGCAGCTTGTTACAGTTCATCATCATTTTCCATTCCTTCTGTAGGTACTGGAACAACTGAACGTATTCGCTGAGGAAGACGTGGATGCCGCTGCTGAGGCTCTAAATGATGTGAGTTTTTCAATATTTATTTATCATTTTATGGACCCATTTGGTATTATTCTCCCCAGAGAAGGACAATAATATGAAGCAGCCTCTCACGGAAGTCAACTGACTAATTTTGTTTCTGTGTTTGACACAGATGCCAATCAAGAAGCTATACATGCTGATAGAAATGGCTGCACAAGGGGAGCATGGTGGAGCAGCTGACAACATTTACTCGGGCCAAGAAAAAATCCGCATATCACATTTTTACGACTGCCTCCAGGACATTGTCAGATATTGAAATGCTAGCTAGGGGATCCTCATGTGTCTCATTTTTTGTGAAGTTTCATTGTGGCTTTTTTTGTGTTTGAACCGAGAGTCCCAAGCGTTACTGATAAATTGCTTTTTGGTCCCCGTTTTGGTTTTTATTTTCAAGCCTGAAAAAAGAATTACTATTCCCCATGATCATTTTTTTTCTTACCATCATCTCTTATATCTATTTTTCATCAAAAACACACATTTGTTTTTTCTTATTTTTTCTTATTTTTTTTTAATGTTTTACCCCATCCATGATCCATCTAACCTATTCGGGAGGAAATCTGCCCCGCCTCTAGCGGGAATCGAATTTTTAGCTGAAACTTGAAATTGACTACAAAATACTTATTTCGATGGATTAGTTCTACACCTAGATCATACTTGTGATTTTTTTTCAAAAATATTGAATTTCGCCTATTATATGGCTTAAAAAGGTTAACAAAATTCAAAATTTTTTGAATAAGCTAATCAAAACCAATACCAAATAATCATCTATTTTATGATATTTTTATATAGTTATATGCAAATTTTTGAAAATGTTTGAAAATATTAAATTAAATTATAAAGAATATATTTTCAAGGTACTATTATTTTTATTTTAATCAAGAATGAATGGATGACTTTTTAATAATTTGTTTTTAAAGTTTTGAATGTTTTTGAGTTTTTTTTATTATTTTAATGATATTTTTGAACAAATAGTCGATGGGTGAATGTTTTTAAATTGCTGATGGATGAGTTTTTACAAGATTATTTTTTTAAGGGGTGGTTTTGGTAAAAAAATAAAATATTTTAATGTGTGTATTTGGAGAATATCGATTTTACGGGTGATTTTCGGTAATAAATCCAAAATTATAACAAATGTAGGAATTCATAAAACTAGATAAAATACTTACAATGCTGGAGAATAATATAAGATTCATACAAATTGTAAAAAATTATTTAATTTCTTAAAAAAGTACAATTATTTTATTGTTGCATTCAATATTTCTATGCATTCTTAAAAAATTTAGTAAGATTAAATTTCTAGTGTTTTCAAATATTAAATGAGATTGAACATAATTCATCGTGCCTACTGCCTAGTCCCACCCCACTGGAGTAGATCATGGGTTGGAC
>JAWWMW010000346.1:281459-300292 GCA_035048345.1 Echeveria elegans | reverse complement strand
ATTTATTTATAAAAAGTGATACTCAATGGTTTGATTTTGCTTGTTTGATTTATGAAGTTTTGAATTTTTTTGAATTTGTTTGATATTTCTTTTGATTTTTTTAAATTTGATATTTGATTAAAGGTGGCGATAACAAAAAATTTGACGATCTTCGAGTATTTAGATCAAAACTTTTGTAATAGGGATGTTTAAGTTTAAATTTGACATATAGAGTTGTTTAAAACTAATTTTCTCAAAAAGATAAGACATCTCGAGAGAAAAAGATGCCTGATGAAAAAATGAAGTCCAAAACCCAATCTAATAGATAAGCAAAGATTCCCAAAACACAATTTCATTGGCTCTCCTTCCTCCCTCAAATATTTCTTCACAAACACAAACATATTCACATCACTTGCTCATCTCTCAAATCCACATTCCCCCATTCAACTGATCAACACTAGTCTCAACTTTCCCAACCAAAAACACAAACACAACTAAATGGCTGCAACCATGGCCTCATCCATGTCCCTCCTCAACCCCAAATGTTCCACAACCCACAAGCCATTATCATCATCATCAACAAAGCCCATCATACCCTCCAAGCTTAACACCACCACCACCGCCACCGCCAGCTCTACACCACAAAAATCCTTCACCTTAACAGCCACCACCAGCACAGCCATAGCAGGTGCAATCTTGGCTACACTCGGCTCAAGTGACGCGGGAGCGCAACAAATCGTTGATCTAGCGGAAGGGAGCGGCGACAACCGTGGGACGCTTTTGTTACTCGTAGTAGCGCCCGCTATTGGTTGGGTGCTGTTTAATATCTTGCAGCCAGCGTTGAATCAGATTAATAGGATGAGGAGTAGCAAGGGTGTGATCGTTGGACTTGGACTAGGTGGGCTTATGGCTTTGGCTGGGAGTCAGAATGAGGCATCAGCTGCTGTTAGGGAGATTGGGAGCTTGGCTGCTGCCGCTGCTGAGGCTGGAAGTGACAACCGTGGGACGCTTTTGTTGCTGGGAGTGGCGCCTGCTATTGGCTGGGTTTTGTTTAACATCTTGCAGCCGGCTTTGAATCAGATCAATAGGATGAGATCTGATTGATAGATTGATTGGCTCCTCCATTCAATCACCACTCGGTTCGATAAAACTTTTGTTTGTAATATCAGAAGTCTTATTCTTCAATGAACAACTTGTCCGTTTATGTATCACAACATGTCAATTTGACTCATCTAGTTTTTCTTATCCTTTGCATTTTTGAGCAATCCTCGTTCCCGGAGTCCTTTGGTTGAATCGCATCCTCCATCCATTTACGATAAAATTTGGCAATGAGTTGGCCAAACCCCATAGCAACGAATGTGGCCAATATGGCGCACAATGCGCTTCGTATCCAAGTGATCTTAACCCAGCCTTTGCATACTTATCAGGTGAAGGTATGAAAAATGTGGATGTCCTGAACGAGGCCATCTTCGCTCTTGCACTCCAAATGCAAACATTTCAAAAACTGATCAATATAACTAAATCCACAAGAACATTGCTAAAATCAATCAAATGAAAGAAAATATACAACAAATTGAGAGGGTCTAGTGACAAAAAGACATACAACTTAAAGCTAAATTTAATGCACTTACGCTTTTGTAGCCGCGTATACGGTATAAAGAGCGTCCCAAGGTATAAAACTAGCTGCTCCAGACCCAAGATTCACAAGGGCGCCTTTTCTTCTAGCCAGCATACCGCGTAGTACCACATGAGTGTTCTTAGTAGTTCCATCAATGTTAACCTTGATCAAATTCCTCAAAAGCTCATCATCCACTTCATGAAATTAACTGGAATACCTATCAGAAACACCAACATTATTAATCAAAATCCACTTCAATAGCCTCCTCAATCCTCTTAATAACCTCTTCAGACAAGTCTTCACTGAAATCAACTATGACTGTTTCGATGAGTGTGTTGTGGCTGAATTTGGAGTGGATTTGATTAGTGAGGGATTCTAGTTTGTCGGGGTTGCGTCCGAGGAGGATCAAGTTGAGACCTTGACGAGCTAATTGGAAGGAGAAAGATTTGCCTATGCCGTCGGTGGGTCCGGTCACTAACGCCCAAGATGCGTACTTTTTCAGATTCTTGGGTGATCGGAGGAAACTGATGTAGACCCAGTTGAGGATTGCGAGTGAGCATTTCGACAACGTTATGAAAGCTAGCGAAAGAAGTAGGAATGGCAGTGTCGGGTGGCGTTCGAGGAATCCGAGGTACATTGTCAAAATTAGGTTTTTTTTCTTCTTAATAACGTTTCTGAGCTTTGGATTTGAGATTTTTAAAGCAATGAGAGGAGGCCGGAAGTGTTTTTGAAGAAGTTTATCTTTGGGATGTACAAAGTTCCAATTGGATTAATCGACAGTGGAGATGACAATGCTGGCAATTTGAGGATTTCGGAAATCCATTTTCAGTCAGAAACTGGTGATAACCATCAGACAACAGGCATCAATTCAATTCAGCTAAAACAAACGAAAACAATTTGTTTAATTTATTAAGTAAATGTATGGATCAAAATCTGAATATACCTGGCCATTTTGTGGAATATAATTCAACTTCCAGCTGCTAATTTATCTTTATCATTTCAAAGAATCCCTAGAATCCTAAAAAAATGTGATCCCAGGGAAAACAACTGTGTACCCTTCTCTATGTTAGCCTTGATCAAATATTATGATACAATGTGGTGGATGTGCTGCTATGAACACTGTTGTGCTGTATTTAGGGATCATTAGTTGGTCACAAGATGGATGCCAGTAGCCATAGATGCAAGACTAGCCAATAAGCAATGACCCCTAGTCTCGCCCTCGGTTGATTCATCAAAACACGTCCACCATTAACCCTGCAATAACACAAAAATGAGTTCAGGGACTGTTCCAAAAACTTGAGAAGATTGGGTTAATTTATACACGAGGTCAGCTGAATGTTTGATCTTTTACCAATATCCATCTATTCGGTCTGCAATCAGCTTTCCTTGCTTTGGTATGAGACCCGTTGTGTTGAGAGACTTGAAGACGTGACCTGCAAATATAGAGATAATATTTAATGTAATTTTGTGGATGAACCCATGTATATCATTTAGACAGTTTATAGACTGAGATAATGCCAACCTTTATCTTCATCTGTTCCCACATTGCTGATCAAGGGTACAGACTCCGGGTCTATGTTTAGTGCAAGGTGGTCAGTGGATCCTTTCCTAAATGTGCGCATTTGAGCGGCTGAGGGAACTGGAGTAATTGTACTCTTTCCAGACAAGTCCTGTTACATGACAAACAATCAGACATATATAATATCTATCATACCAATCAACGGTATAAGACAACTTGAGGAAATAGAATTACCACATCTTCTACTTCCGTTATCTCAGAAGCTGATGTCGATGGCACCACAAAGCTCCTTTCCTGGACGGATTGTGGCATGGATTTTTGATTTTGAATAAACTCTTCAAGGGATTGAACCTTCATTGACATACTATCAACAACCTTTTGACCCTCAAGTAATTTAGCTCTGAGTTGCCGAACCTCAGACTTTGAATTTTCATATTCTAGCAACAAATTCTCAATTAATTTATCTACAACTGATAAAAGCGTCCTGGCATCTTCAGGAGCTTGATGTTCTGACGCATCTGTTCCACCCAGTTTCATGATAACTCTTTCCAACTGTAGGGAAAATACTGAAAAATCATTCATCGCCTTTTGAGAGCCTGGATTGATTTTGGAATGCTCTATAATTTCTTCCTGCAGATGTCGGATTTCAGACTTCTGCTGTCCAATTGTCGATTCAAGTTTTTGTTTATCTTGTGATAGCAAGACCAACTTATGCTTCAGCTCCGAGAAGTTGTCAATTATAAAAGCAAGTTGCTTTACAATAGTTGGACCACGAGGACTCAGGACTTCAGGATCCTTAAATGGAAAATCAACTCCACTTGCCTTGTCAAGAAGTTCACGCAGTTGTGCTGTTGAGACATAAGAGTCTTCTGTACCTGGATATGTGTACGATAATTAACATGTCAGATATCTTACTGTTGAAGAATAAATATATGAGAGAACATTGTAAGCCTCTGACAACTACCTTGTTGTTTTGACAAAAGATTATTGTACAACAACGAAACTTCCGCCTCTTTCTTCACTAGAAATTCCTCATTTGCTTTGTAATTTTCTATTTCGAGACTCAGCTCGCCACACAAGCTTTGTGAATCTTGCAGATCTGCTTCCAACTTTGAAACTCTACTTAGATTTAGATCCTTCTCTCGCATAAGGTGTTCAAAAGAGGACCTGGCCTCAGTCAAATCATTTTGTAATTCACTGATTGTAGTGGCCATCACCTTCTGTGACTTTACCAACTGCATAATCAGATTGTGGATCTTTTGAGTTGCCAGTGATAAGTTCTTGGCATCAGGAATTACATCATGACTTGCAAACTCAAGCTCAGGAGTAGAGAATAGATGCAGCAAGTGTTTCTCAGCTTCATCAGAGATGGAGGCAAAAACACTTAAATCCTTTTCTAAGGTGGCCATTGTCCTATCTCTTTCTTGTATTCGCAATTCCAGTTCTTCAGTAGTTCTCTTCAAGGATACCAAATGATCTGCTAAGCCCAAAATCTCATTCTTTGACAGTTGCAGTTTCTGCAGCACAGCTTCAGAGAGTGTATCCAGTATAGTACAGAAACCTTCAACTGTTTCTGAAATACACCTATCTTTACGATGCAATCGATCTGCTACTTCTATACACAGTTTATTAACTTCGTCTACTTGTTCAGATATCATGTCACTGCTGTCAATGGTCGAAACATCAGTCAGAAACTCTGTGATTGAAGAGTCTGTCTGTACGAGGAAAAAAATATGTAAGTCCATTTTTTATACTGAATACAGTAAACCAAGGCATAGACAGTAAATTCATAAGCTGAAAGAAACTGCAGAGGCATGTGTACAAACGGGGCTAGTATTACCACACTATGGCCAAGACTTGGTTGCGCAGAGTGACCAATATCTTCAAAGTGATTTTTGATATCTCCAAGGACCAAATCCATAGATTTCAAATTTTCAAGGGGCCTCTGGAATCTTTTTCTCAACGATCTCAACGAGTCATACATAGCAAGCCTGTGGAGATCCTTCAGATGGCTGACTATTTCCATATAACCACTCTGGATATTCCCATGAGTTCCAGACAATTCCTCCAAGCACACATTTAACTTGATTTGGAGTTCTGATACCATCGCTTCTGCTGCTCCCTTTTCCTCAACAAGGAAAGACATATTAGTCTTTGCATCCGCCGCAGCATCTTCCATTGATTTCATTGTGGTATAAGCATCTGCCAAGTCCGCTTCCAATGAACTAATCTCTTCTTGGAATTTCTGTATTTCAGCCTCCAAATGTGATCTCGTTGCTTGACCTTCACTGTTTTCTTCAATGAGAGAAGAAATCCTGGCCTCCAATTGAGTTATTGTATTGTCATGTGCTTTGATGGTTTCATATGCTTCCACTAATTTGGAACTCAAAGCTGAAATTTCCTCAGTTGTGATTTTCTTTTCATCATCGGTTTTCGATGCTGCATCCTCCAGCAGTTTTATAGTGGAGTGAGCATTCGCCAACTCTTCAGCCTGAGTATTGATTTCATCTTTTAGTTTCTGCATTTCAATCTCTAGAGCGGATTTATCTTCTTGCTGTCTCTGGTCATTTTTTTCAGTGAGGATTGATATGTTTACTGCCATCTGTGATAACTTTTCTTCTAGCATTTTTACAGTTGTGTAAGCTTCTGTTAATTTGGTGGCTTGAGTGGTGACTTCTTCTCGTGCTTTCTCCAACTCCATATCGGCAGCTACTTTACCAGCATTTGCTTCCTCTTTCTCCAATGACAATTCACGTATGTCAGCTTCAGCTTGTGCTAATGCCTCCTGTAGTGACTTCATAGTCGCAGAAGCTTCTGACAACTTCATGGACTGATCCTGAGATTCTTCCAATAATTTTTCCAACTCCTGTTTAAGCATTATTTTTTCAGTTTCAAGCTCATTTTTCTCGGAAGTGACTTGAATCAAACTGTTCTCTACGTCAAAGGCTCTATCTTCCATGGATTTAATAACTGAATGAGCTTCGGCTAATTTTGCATCCAAATCACTAGCTTTGTGTTTCGTTTTTTCCAACTCTAACTTATAATCTTCATATTCGCTCATGTAGCTGCCTATCATTTTCAGTTTTTCAACAGGATCTTCAGACACCAAATCTATGGGAAGAGTAATATTCTGGGTGGACTCAATTACAACCCGCATCTTTTCCTCCTTTTCCTCTAAAAACTTCTCAAGTTGATCCCTTTGATCTTTTATGAAGACAGATTCAGCCTCCAATTGTGGAATACGTTCCACGTCAACGGACATAATTCTAATCTTATCCAAACAGTCACTCAATTGCGACTCCAGCTGCTGTATTTCATGCTTCAGCTTCTCAATTTCTTGATTCTTCTCGTCAAGTTTACCTTTCATATTTTCTCGTTCTTGTACCAGTCCCTTGCCTTTCTTAACTGCCATAGACAGTTTTTCCCGAAGCGTAGACACCTTATCTTCAGCTCGGGATAGGTCTTTCTGAAGAGAATCTCTTTCATCTCTCAGTTCTGCAAGTCTTCCAGATGTCAGTTTCAGCTCATACAGCTGTTCCTTGAACTGTGATCTTTCAAAATCATCTTCCTCTAACAGCTGCGAACACAAAGTCAATTCGAGATCCTTCACATACAACATAGTAATTTTTCTTTCATATTCCTTAGTCTGAGCAAGAGAAGATTCGACAGATCTACTGCTTTTTTCAACTGTTCTGCTAAGACATTTTTCAATAAGTCCCAGGAGACTGGTGGAAGAATCAATTAAATCTTCTTCATTATCCGGAGTGTTGCCTAAAGTACCCAGCAACATTTTCACAACATTCTCTCTTTCTTCCAAAAGGTGCCCATCTTTCTGAACAATTCCTTCAAGTTTTTCAGCTAGGTCAGTGAGTTCTGTTTTCATGAACTCCTTTTCCTGAATTACATCAGTAAGTGATGTAGATAGTCGGAAAATTTCAACATCAGCAGCTTCCTTCATTTTAGATATTTTGTCCTGCAAATTTATTATTTCACTATTTGCTAAAAGAGACGACTCCTTCAGCCAGCTGATTCGAGAAGCCAAATCTAACGATGTGATAGTTTCAGGAAAATCAAATGAAGCTATAACATCCTCTATTCTGTGGAGTTCCAATGAAGCTTCTGTCAATGCACTTCTCTCATCCACAAGCCATTTAACTTTGTCAGACAAATCCACAAATCGAATATTCTCAGGTAGAATGGCTTGTGAAATCATTTCCTCGACACGCACTATGGTTGCATCCTTGAGAGAAAGAGATTCTTGCAAAATGTTTTCATTGGCCACTAAATCAACAACTTTATGTTCATAAACCAGAAGGGCACGCGATGCATCCAGTAGTTTTTCTGAACATTCTTCAAGCTCACGTGTTTTCTCAGCCAGGGACTGTCTTAGTGTATCTCGCCGCTGAACCAAGTCCTTCCCTTTGGTGACAGCCAAGCTAAGTTTCTCTCTAAGATTTCCAGACTTTGCCTTTTCCTGGTCAAATTCTGTTTTAATTTTTGCAGCCTCCGCATTCAAAACTGCTGCTGCTTCTTTCTCAATCTGTAACTTTCCATGCAAATCCTTATTTTCAGTTTCTAATTGGTTCAACTTTCCGATGAGCTCCTCCTCTTTAGTTCTGAGCTCAATTAGCTCATCACGAGTGGTACTGAGGATTGTTCTGTAATCCTCCTGTCCTGCATCTGCTCCGCGATTCAAAAACTGATGAAGCTGTTTGATACCATAAACGATCTCAGTGTAGTTCTGGATTAACACAGACAAGCTACTTTCAACCATGGACGCCTTTGCACTGACTGATTCGTCAACTAATTCTCCTTGATATACAACTGTAGAAAGGGAAGTTAGAAGCTGGGTCATAACAGCATCAGCATAAAGATAGTTCTGATTTTGCACTTGTGATAATTCCTCCTGGGACTCTTGTGACAGTGATAGTTGACTTATTTGTGCCTTAAGATCGCTGATTTCTTTATCTTTAGAATTAAGCTTTTCATGAAGTTCTCTAATTTCTTCTTCACTCTGCAATCGATCTTCCAAGGCCCGTTTCAAAGAATCAGAACAGTCTCTCAAGTATTTGCTAAGTGGGATTTCCGTGCCACCTGTATCGTCTTCTTCTCCTTCATGGAGATTCTTAATCAATCCACCATCATGTTCACCAACTAATAAATGCTGATCCGTCATACCCTTGATAAGATTCCGAATATCAGCAATTTCCTTCATTGAACTTTCTTTTTCTTCCTATATCAAACGTTGAACCAAGTCAGCTCATCAGTAATCAAGAGGCAAATCTACGCTATACTAGTATAAAACTGTAGCGGAGGCAATAAAATATATACGAACAAACTTTGGGAACTGGGATAACCTGCTTCTCACGGTAAAGAGCAGCGTTTTCAGAAATCACTTTCTCAAGCGTAGAACGCAGATGTTCCACCTCATCAACCACCTGATAGGATTGCATCCCACCTTCCTCATAAAAGCGAGTCCCCTCTATGCTTCTTTCAGTAGTTTCTTCACTATCTGTAGTTTGTGCTGAAGCCCCCAACTCATCAGGTGCATCCACAAACATATCTTCTTTCCCTGCATCATCAGTAATCTTCATATCATCTGAATCAGTGTGCACTGAGTCATTAGAAGTCTCGACGCGATCAACCTGCACATAGCTGGAGTCCTGCACACAACCCCATTCACTTCACTAAAACAGCTAAATACATCAAAAACATGTATATCAAACCACACCAAATCAGTATCCAATGCGAACATCATAACCCCGTTTCACACACAAAATAAACATTCACCTTCACACAGTTACTAATTAAATACATTTTTAAGACTACAAACACTTCAATGTTCAAACAAGCTACCTGATCGCTGGAGTCATCGGTTGCAGCACCACCACCCGCAGCTTCCTTATCCCCAGATCCATCAAATCCAGCAGCTTCACCAAGGCGACCAGTACTCAAATCATCCTCAACATGACTCATAACCAAAACACCATCACCATTCGGACCTACAACACCTTCAAGCACCTCTTCCGTATTCAATTCACCAGACATTGCGATCTAAACCAGCATAACCTAGTAGCCACGTCACCGCACAATCCAAAGCTCAGATCTGAACTCCAGAATCAATCAATCAATCCTTTGATCAAATTATACGTAGGAATGTTCAAACCCTAAATCGCATTAACTTGAAACAGCGACTCACCGACAGAAACGACGGCGTTTGAAGTAATCAGAATTGAGAAACGAGATTGAATCGGGAGGTGACTTAATTGATTGATGAGCTGGAAGAAGCTTGGGCGGATTCGCATGCAGAAAATATCGAATAAAAGAGGAGTCTTGATTTGGTATAACGGTGGTGTTATGTTGTGAAGGAGACGACGACTTTGGCTTTGGAGACGAAGACGTTACGATTAAGGTGTGAGACGCGTCGCACCGAATCATTACTTCGCGGAACAAGATGAAACAGTGCATTGAAAACGACAGAACGACATCGTCACAAGCACAAATTTGTCTCGTCTTGTTTCATAACAACGTCGTTTTGTATTTTTCTTCTTCTTTTGTTATCCAATGTGATTTTTTCCTTTCTATTAAAAAAGATAATTTCTCTAGCGCTACCTAAAGTTTGTCATATTTTATGTATGATGGAATTAAAAAATGAATTTTAAATATACAGGTATCAAAAATATTAATATGACAAACCTCATGGAACGTCAGGAAAATTATCCTTAAAAAAATGAAGGGAAATAGGGAAAAGAGCACGATATGTTGAATAGTAAATATGGATTAAAATGATTATTTAGTGTGTATAGTACAAATATTCATGAGCAATATGTATTTATATTGATAATGAATATGATGAAATGACATCATCTATCTATATAAAAGAATATCTAACTAACAAACATATATTTACCAACAACATCTAACTAAATCATACATTTACCAACAACATCTAACTAAATTTCTATCACCTAACTAAACCATCCAACTAAATATATAACTAAAAAACCATACATTTATCAACAACATCTAAATAAATCTATACATTTACCAACCATACATTTACTAACAACATCTGACTAAATCCCTATCACCTAACTAAACCATTCCAACTAAATTAAAAATTAAAAATTAAAAAATTAAATTTAACAGAAAAATAATTTTCATCGGGACGACGGAATTACCACTAGTTTACCCATAAGAGAAGTGGTGCTGCGAAGAAACCTTTTAATTAGCACACAACCTTAAATTCAGTCCACAAATTGTCAAAACCAAAGCACCAATGGTCTTCCCTATTTCCTTGGAGGTCCTCTGCCAATCTTAAACCTCTCAACATTGACTCCTACAAAAGCCACCTCCTTGTATGAGCATTAAATCCATTAACAAAAGCCAACCCTGTTGGAAGATCATACAACCATGCCAAATCGCTTTGTAAAATAGTTCAACAAGCAAACTCGCTTTGTAAATAACTGCCGCAAGATTGCTGTCAATAGCACCTTCGTACATATACTTGCCAAGAATATTGTCTTTAGTTGCAACCATGATTTTGGCCGTTGCTCCACCAGTAATTACACTCGGTGGACACCATACCACAAGTAAACCTTCACACACACACACAAAAAGTGAAGCCTTCAAATTCACATTATATTAGGGCACAAAACTTAAATCCTTCTCACTTCATCCAGAAAAGCATACGTTTTCAACTCTTTATAAATTTTACCAGAAGACAGCTTTTCTCCATGGAACCATCTTAACTCTGACCTTTCAACACTTTATAAATTTTACCAGAAGACAGCCTTTCTACAGGCAGTAGCCCATTCCAGGTGGAAGGTGGGGTTATCTCACCCCTGCTGTTGAGCATTGCCTTTAAACTCCATGGATCTGAACCTCTGTGTTGGTATTCCAAAGCACCTGCACCTTTCATATAATAGACATGTATCCAGCGCGCACAGAGTTTATCTGCTTTGTCAAACATATTCCACAGTAACTTAGCACACATTGTCTGATTCCACTTACCCAAGTCAATAACTTGTAAACCACCCGCATTCTTAGGCTCACTGATTCTTTCCCAATAAACTGATGTCTTCTTGGTACAAGTTTCACTACTGCTCCACAGATCGACACATCATTCCATACCCTTTCACCAACTCTTGAAACCATGAGAATGTTATCATGAATTGTTCTGTCCGGTATAAAAGCTGATGGACTCATATCTAGCAGTCAGGATTTTTGTACACAGTGGTACAACACGAAATGGGACGCATCTACCTTATACTCTGAGCATTCTTACTCTTGGGAATCAACGCAACTAGAGTGCAATTAACAGCAGGGTGAATTCTATTCTTCTCCAAAAAAAAAAAAAAAAAAACTTGGTTGCTCTCTTGACATCAGTCCCCAAAATGTCCCATATGCTCTTAAAAAACTTAGCATTATAGTCGTCAAGACCTAGAGCTTTATTGTCGCCCAGAGGTTTCAGTGCAGTTTCAATTTCCTCCTTATACACTAGCCGAATGAGCTCTTCCTTTGCTCTGATGAAACTTGTTTACCATTTCTTAAGGACACTATATCAAGCCCCTTAATATTTGGTGCATGTCCTACTAGTTTTTATTTACTCCTATAATGTCTCTTGGAGAATGTATTACAGTCCCATAATTTCTTACTAGTTTTCTGATATTTTTTTCCTGAACTATTGCTTGGAATTCGCCATTATTACCATCTTGCAAATGAAGCCATCTAATTTTAGCTTTCTGAGCCAAAATTTTCTCCTGAACTCTCAAGCCATTTCATGAGCTCCTTCTACAATCTCCTTTCCTAGTTTGGCAATCACTGCTGAGGGGATTACCAGCCAGATCCTTTTTGGGCAGAATCTAACTCATCACGCAACTGGTGAATATTTCTATCTAGGTTAAAATATCCCATATTCATTTCCTTCAAGGTTGGCTATACCAAATAAGTTAAGACTTTCCGAAATTTGTTTGGATAAATCATTTTTCTCAATAACAATTGTTTGTTTGTGACAATAATTCAACCATTTGTTTAATAGCATGCCGACCGTCGTCCCGATGAGAATGTGGATGAAACAGACTAATCATCGCATTCATTACATTAATCAAAAGAATATATGATCATATACTGTAAATACTTTGATCAATAATCGGTCAAATACGCTCATCCGTCGTACTGAATGTGGAATTTACCCGTTCAAATACGGTTAACAGTTGGTCTAATACACAGTCAAATATGGGATTGATGGTATGATTTGTAATAAGTGATAGAAGACATGTACATTTTCGAAATTACATAAATATTGATGGTGGTGATAGGACAAAACTAATTCTATTATATGGATTGTGGCACAGTTATTAAGAAATGTTTTTCTTGTTTGAATTGTGACACAGTTATTAAGAAATAATGTGAGAGTGGGAGTATAAATAAAATTAGTGTGTGTATATAAAGCGGGAAAAAGAATATATTGTGAGTGATAAAATAAAAATAATACTCCAATCAAAAAAGAAAATAGGTAGAATAAAGGGAACAAAAAAAAAAAAACGGACAATAATGAATGAGATGGGAGGAAGTATATAAAGCAATTGTGCAACCAATAAAACTAAAAGAACAATTTCATAGCTACCAACAAGACACCAACTGATTAATTACAAACAATTAATTAGTAACTAATCACTCACTTTTTTTTAAAGATTTTAGATTTTAACTAATCACTCACTTAATTTCACCTTCTTGCAACTTCTACTTCTTTCACCAAACCAAACTATCCACAAATTCAAAATCCAAAGTTGACTCACCACCACCGCCGCCACAATCACCACCATCCACGACCCCCAAACCCACCCCGGAATCACCCCACCACCACTCTCACTCCAGTAAAACACACCCATTTCCCACACCACAACCGGCCCCACGGCGCACCGTGCCACCGTATATGCCGTATAAAACAGAGGACTCACCGCATTATAAACCCTCTCCGCCGCAACCATGTCCGCAAAAGTCCAAAAATTTTGCATACCACTAGTGATCTCTGCTATGATCAGTAGCTTTAATATCGCAGAGCCGCCGTATCCGACTAGATACCGACAGGTAGCGAAGACGTAAGTGGTGGCTACGTGGTGGCCGATGAACAAAACATCGGTCGGAGAAAACAGAACAAGGTGGCCTAAATCAATTAAAAAATAAGCGATGCTAAAATCAAGCACCAAGTCTTCCCTTTCGCTGTTCTTCGACGCGAGAGACATGTCGCTTGGTCTGTTGATCAAAGCGTGCGCAGCTAGTAGAACGGCCGGAGTTCCGTGAGCTATGGAAATTGCGCAACTGGCCGCGTTAGACCTAGTCTTCGGACTCCATCTCCGGAAAATAATAAAGTAGGCGATTGTATAGACAAGGACGAAGCCAGAGAGGAACAGAGGAAGAAGCATTGAATTTGAAGATGTGGATGAAATGAAATCCATTGATGATGTGATGAGAGAAAACAGAGCTGCTGGTCTAATATCTTGTTTGCTTGTAATTATAGGTTTGAATTAGGAGATGTGATTAATTAACAATACACGTAGTTAATTATGAAGGGACATAGTTGTATTTTTTAGGTTTTATTTAAGATTAGTGGGTGCATTAGATTGAGGTTTGTTGTGGCAATGAATGAGAAGGTTTTGTTTGGTAGTCATTTTCAAGGGAAGTGAAGTTTTGATGAAATGGGTTACTTACTAAATTGGACTAATCTATTTATTATTAATGAGTGACTAAAGTTAATGGGTTTGCGTCACGGCTTTTAAATTTATTTAAAATTTGAAAGCTTGTTGAGAATATCCGAATAATTTTTTAACAACTTGAACCTAGTTTGTCTATTGAGACCATGACTGGGTTCAGTGGTCAAGCGTCCATGGTCTTAGAATTAATACATAGTAAAATTGTTCAGTGGTAAATATGGCGCGTGGAAAAAATCATGCTCAGAGTTGCCTTGAAGTGAATGAACGAACTTGATGTAATAAAATATTCTAGCACATATCAAAAAAAGTAGACACTGATTTTCTGTTTCCGACTTGTAATTCATGCATGCTTATTTAATGTTTATATAATTTTTTGAGATGAAATTTCATTAATATTGAGTTGTAATTTGGATGAGATTAAATGTCCCAATTTGCGGGGAAATGGTTACTATAAACGTGTAATTCTCTGATTGAGGATTGATAAGTCACTTGAGAAATAAAAACAAAAGAAAATGAAAATGAAGAAGATAAGTCACTCGGAATATATTGTACGGTTTGGTTTGATGTGAAATGTCTTCGTGGCCTATCAAGAAACCAAGTCCAAGCGAGGTGGACTTGCTCATCCATCCTCATATGCGGGTTGGTTGCTGATACTGATCTAATCAACAACGATAACTGAGTTCATAAAGAGTATTTGCTTATTTTTTGAAAATAAGATTGAATCAATTTCTTTTAGTATTTAGAAATTGTCTAACGAGAGTAATTGGAGCCATACAATAGATGATTAGAACAACAACCAAAAGAAGTTTGGAAGCCTTTCTAAAATTGTTTCAGTTAAAAGGATGCCGAGATGTGCAGCAGCAGGGGGGCTTTAATTACGTAACATTTCAGCATGATGTTTATTCACTAGCAGTAGCAGATTTGTACTTGTTTAACAAACAAAGCATAAGTTACCAGATTTCTTTCAGATGGAAATGCTGTTAGGAATTCCCCGGCCAGTAACACCCGGACCAGACTTGGGCAGCAGTAGCTCGTAAGGGGGCACGCCTGCCCCTGTTCTGTTTTTAAGACGGTAATCCTTGTTTCTGGCATTGATGATCTCATCAATCTCGTCAATTCTTGCTGAAAATTGCTTGAACAGCTTCATTATATGGGGATCATTCACCCAGTGAGTGTTCAGTGGATTTATTTCGCCTAGATATTCTTCATCCGGTGAGTGGGTCGATAATGTGTCTTGGACTGCCATCACTTTTGTGGCCTGTAGTTGGGATGGTAACGATGCAAGGAAACTTGATTGCGGGGACATGATGAATTGTTCGTAATCAGGATCCGACTCTTGAGGGATGAGTTTACGCATTAGTGTGGGACGGTTTGGTACGAAGCTTCCGAATGGGTATTGTCCGAAATTGATTGCTGCATGCTGACCAGAGGCAACCCAGATGATTGTGGTGAGTATGCTTGACAAGTCTTCTTGGGTGTCAAGTTTAGGCCACCATGACTCATTTCTTTTATCATAATGACCCTTGTTTTTGATCTCATACCACCAGGCTTGTAGCTCAACATCAGACTTCACTTGGTCGGGATTTTTGTAGAAGTGACTGACATATGATTCTACCCAGTCTTTGATGGCAGACCATACAAGCAGCCCATCAGCAGCATAAGGATAGTCTTCGATCAGCAGTTTTACACCACTAGGCGCTGAGGAATCCTCCACCGCCATACCCCTACAGTCATCATAAAAAGCTTTGGCATTTTATTATACGGCAAGTGAAAAGAGTTTTTACTGTTTTTTTGCCTTCTTAAGTGAAAAGAGTTTTGACTGTTTTCTTACCTTCTTAGTAAATCTGCAGGCAAGCCCTCCATATCAAAGCGCCACATACTTTTGTATGCTGCAGAGCTGATTTCCATGGCATATGCTCCTGGGCTGAAACAAGCTTCAATAACTCCACCAGCATTTATTAAACTCTGTCGTGCCAGTGCATTTATCTCCAATGTGTAGCGCATGTGTGGATGAAGTAGCTTGTAAATAGGGTGCATCGAGCTTAGCTGCCTGTGGGTAGCAATGATATAGGGCTCGACGCAGGCATGCGTCCTCAACCTGATGATTCAACATTGACAAGACATGAGTGTCTAACTTATATATTTAAATGCAATCATTTATGTTTCCTTATATACAAACCTACCTGCATGTTACGATTATTTTAGGCTTACCAGTGATTGACCAGTTGATGAACACCGGCGTCATTAGAGCAAACGTGTGCCTTTGCCAGTTTCCATATCCAGTGTGATGTAGCATCATGACCATGAGTGAAGGTGCGCTTTTCTGCAGGGGAGGATTTGGTTGCTGGCAGTGACAGCTCTATGGCAATCGGCCTCAAGGAATGAGTTTTAGTGTAGAAAAATATTGCTCTAGAAGCGTATGCATGTCTTCCGGGAAGAGAGTTCATCTTGTTCATGAAAGGCAGTAACATGTCATGGTAGTCAAGTATAAATAATCTTTTCTCCTCCATCGCCTGCAATCAGAATGAAAAGTAAAAGATTTTAGAGTAATCCTCTGTGTTCAGAGGCTGACTTTGAACAAAGCTGTCACTGTCAATGTCAGACATTACCTGCTCAAATGTCATTCCCTTAAGTTCTTCTTCTATGAGCTCTTTCGTAAGGGCAGATTCTGGAGGACCATAGACTGCAGGATCAAGTTTGCTGACAATTGGAAATTCCTATTTTATAATAAAGATACTTAGACGATCCAAGGTGAGAAAGGTTAGGTATGCCCTAAAGCACAAAAATGATACTATAGTACAACAACCTTCAGAAGCTCGATATTAACAGGATTGACACCAGCAACAGTTTGCCGTGCAAACTCTTGATCTCGTAACCAAGCAAATCTGTCTCCTGTAAAGCAGTTTCAAATTGGTAAAGAAGAAGTTGATGGAACTGGAGCATTGGTAATATGGATAGGAAAACAGTTTTGAGTACCAAACCCAAACCATTTTATATAACAGTCGTATTACGAATCCCTTGCTTCAAGTGTGATAAAAAAAATTGTAGATTTAAAGGAGGCATGCGTACTTTGAATGACTGCTGGAATTTCGTACTTCAGTAGCTTCTCACTGGCAGCTAATACTTTGTTCAGCATCTTAGAGATAATCAAGCCACCCAGAAGCCCAGATTTATCTTCTTCTTGGAGGGCGAAGCCATCATTGTACAGCTTATCAAAGTCAGAAAAGCATTTGAATGCGATGTCTGAATTAGACAATGAGGCAGCAATAGATGGAACCAAATTATGAAGCAATGCTTTCATTCTTCCAATTGAGAAGGTATTTTGCTTCACCTCCTCAAATGTTTCATCGCGGGGCACGTAGACGGGGTGAGGCTTCTCTATTCTACTTTCAGTATTCTCATCTGTTTCAAGTGACAATGCATTTAATATTAGTCAGTCAATCATGCTAGTGCAGTTGTAGCAATATACCAAGTAAAGTACTGTCAAGACAGATTTTTCATTTTGACATGTACCTGTTTTGCTTGGAGGGCGGCCAGTTCTACAGCGCCTGGGATACGGCCATTCCTCACCAGCCAAGACTGGTCTAACAAGACTCTCACTCGTATCAGGATTACCCAAATCGTTATATGGAGCATAGTCATATATTCTTTCGAACATTTTCCTCTCCCCTTTCCCGTTTCCACGGATGCTTAGCAAATCTTCACATCTAAGGTCTTTGAGACCAGCTGGAGTTTGAGATGGCAGCAACGCCTGCCAATAACATACTCATCATCATTCACATTGCACAAAACCTGCAAACTACAAACAGAAATTAATAAAATGAATGCACACCTCATTCCTAAAGACAATCCTGCTCTCAGGATTTTCGTTATGTGTATGAATCCACGAGTTAGCTGGGAAGAAAAGAGGGCCAGTATCAAATCCATGAACCACAACGTCAACCAAGTAGAACTCCTTGTTATGCAGATTGGTTATCCGAACAGCGCCAGGTTGTCCAAAGTCGCTTGGCACAGTGAAATCAGCTGCATATTCATACACATTATAGTGCGTCACTGGCTTGGGCAACCATCCCCTAACATTTGCCTCCACGCTCTTTCCAGATTCAGTTTCTGCCAATCAGCAAAAACAGAAATAGTAACAGCAATTAGTCAACGCTTTGATTTGACCACAAAAATCCATATCAAGAAACCAGAATGAGACAAAAAGCTCTCACCGGGATCAATCTGTTCGCTAACGAGCTGAATTGAAATCCCTTGACCCATCGCGTTGACCAACATCTCAACCTGATCCTCAACCTTCTCGCTCAACTTCTCCTTCATTTTCTTCCGTACTGTCACAACAGCTCGCACATCGATGACTCCTCTCGATCCATCGCCACCGACTATACCAGACAACAACGAGTCATCCGCCGGTAACTTGGGTGCTTCGGTCGTCGTATCTCCGCTGCTAACAGCTGCTCTGATCGCGATCGGTCCTCTCTTCCTTCCAAAATACGAAAGTTCGCTCCTGCTTCTAATGACTTCGAGACTGTCGTCGAGGCGGAGGCGGCGGCGGCGGATCGACACGACGTCCGGTTTGAGCCTGACGATTAACATTTTTAGCTAATGGAGGAGAGCAGAGCGGAGTAGTGGTGAGTGGAGTTTTGGAGACCAAAACGACGAGCGAGAAAGACGACTTTGGACTTTTGAAGCAGAGCAAGTTATGATCGGAGGGTTGGAGTTTTTTTTTTTTTTTTTTGTATATATATAAAAAAAAATCACATGTTAAAGCCCACTGCTTTCGGATCCATTGAATTCGAACATATGAAATATACTCTTCACACACATAATTAACATCAATTTAATAAGGGTGGATCAAATAAAAAGGGTGTTTAAAATAAAAAGTATAAAAAGATTATATTCATTCATTTGATTCATCCTACGTTCCAGATTAAATCACAATATTAAATAATTTTTAAATTAAAAAGGGACAAATATGGAAACACAATATTTACATTAATCC
>JAWWMW010000346.1:195374-208817 GCA_035048345.1 Echeveria elegans | reverse complement strand
CAACAACATCTAACTAAATCCATACATTTACCAACAACATCTAACTAAATCCCTATCACCTAACTAAATCATTCCAACTAACTTAAAAATTAAAAATAAAATATAAAAATTTAAATTTAATAGAGAAACAATTTCCGTCGGAACGACGAGATCAGCACTAGTTGGGTATATATAATATGCATTCTCCTCTTTAACCTATGCATCTCCCACGAAATCAAGCACTATTTAATTATGCGTCATTGATGACGAACGTCCCTCAGCCTAATTCAGTACTGTTGTAGAATCTAACTTGTAAATTGAGAGAATAATTATGGATAGGAGATATGATCAGGTGATCATCGAAATGCCGCATCCGAATGTGGAGTCTGACGCTAGATATATAATACTTTTTTTTATCTTTTTTTATTCTTCAGACTTTTCGTTGTGTCTCCTAAAGTTCTTCATATTTTTTTATATTAATTAATTAACTCACACAATACACTATCATTCCTACTTTATTTTTCTCTTACTTACTTTTATCTTATTTTAACTCTAACACTCTTATTATTCATTAATTATCATGTTATCAGTTCAAATAAGAAGATCAAATGGTGACGGAGGGAGTAATACAATTTTAGGTATGAACAAATCTGATTCGCACAACATACATAAATACTAGTAATTATGATAATGCAATGATTAACTTTCTGATATTCGAAAATGGATATGTAATTATGTAAAACTAGCGTACCGCCCGTCGTCCCGACGGGATGCGTCGTCCTGAATATGCAATCGAACAGATCAAATACGGGTGTGACTCGATCGATCAATTTTTGGGCCCGTGTGGTCCGTGTAATTTAAAACTTTTAATTTTTAATTTTAATCGGCCGGACTGGGACCTTGTGTTATGTGGAAATTTAAACGGGCTCGTGTGATCTGTGAAAACTTAAATTTTTAATGGGTCGGGCTGGATCCGTGTGTTTATCTGAAAATTTAAACATGCTCGTGTGGTCTGTGTAAATATAAAATTTTAATTTTTAATGGGCCGGAGTGGGCCAGTGTGGTTAAAACCGATCAAATAGAATTTTTAATTTTTAATGGGTCAGGCAGCTCCCGTGTGGTCTGTGTAGATTTAAACGGGCGCGTGTGGTCTGTGTAATTATAAACTTTTAGTTTTTTAACTATTAATTTTTAATTTTTAATGGG
The DNA here is from genome assembly GCA_035048345.1 of Echeveria elegans. Classification (NCBI taxonomy): domain Eukaryota; kingdom Viridiplantae; phylum Streptophyta; class Magnoliopsida; order Saxifragales; family Crassulaceae; genus Echeveria; species Echeveria elegans. The sequence goes on along the minus strand of JAWWMW010000346.1, from coordinate 207,632 downwards.
TCGGGCTGAGTCCGTGTGATTTGTGTAAGAATAATTAAAAATTTAAAGGTATGAGCAGAATGGATAGTTCATATTTTGAAAGTCCGTTCACCCTATTCTATTATATAATAGATGTGCTAATTGGGGGTGCTATTGATGTGGTGGGGCGAATAGAATGCGCGCATAAGCATCCATTACATTCCAGGTTAGGCAGGCTTGGCCAAAGATAAATTAAAAGCAGAGATTCTATTTATAAAACATGAATGCATCACTCAATAATGCGAGCTCCATTCTTTTGTTCTAAACGCACTAGTACACATTTTCATTTCGTTTTGAGTTACCACTTTTACGTGTAACAACATCACTTTACAGGCTAATAGTATACACAACTACACTCCCACTGGGAACGTCGCCGTTTATGTGCAGTATTATAAGTTCATTTTCACGCACACACTGTGTCCTACGTTGCACAGGATCCCTTTGAAGATGACAAACAATAATTTATAACAACGTTATTTAATATTCTTGTATTTAGCTGCTAGCTAGCTAGCTAGCTAGCTACTGGAATATCCCATAGTATAACTAGTTTAATACAACCATGGATTCCAGCCAGAATCTCTCACTCGTTAGAGACCCTGGGACTCCATCTTTAATTAAAACATTAATGTATTGTTCTGAAATAATGGTATGAATGAAAGATCGTCCGATCATGATTCTGATATTTTTAACCAATGTATTTTCAGTTCATATATTGTATTAAAACATAATTGCTAGCACAATGAGAGCATCAACCTATTATTCACCTTTTGATCTTTCTTTTGATCGATTAACAATTCCAACTCTTTACCATCGGAAAAAAAAAATCCAACTCTCTTGAGTGCATCATGACTTGAATCTTGTGAATGTCTGAAATATATTTAAAAACATTATTTTAATGATAGAGATACATATGGAAACTTACATATGCTTGGAGATCATAGTTTGTTAAGTCCACTTAGTAATACGGTTTTGAAATTCACTATCCATAATTTTTTTTAATAAAATCTAACATTAAAGTAATTTAAGATAACAACTCCGTGAATCAGCAAGTAGAACGAACTATACATTATGTGACAAGACAAGTTGAATACCTAGCGAAACGTTTGCCTATAAATATCGTATTTTGTTGCCAGTGTAAGACTCAGGAAACACGGACTTCTAAAGTTACAGTGTTCATCCTCTCCTCTCTCTAGATTCCTCCACTTTCCGATACTAACCTCGCGAATTTGCTATTATGGGATCCTTGCTCCAAACATGCAAGCCCTACATAGCCATGTTTTGCTTGCAATTTGGCTATGCTGGTATGAACATCATCACCAAAGTCTCCCTTAATAGAGGCATGAGCCACTATGTTCTGGTGGTCTATCGCCACGCCTTCGCCACCGCTGCTATTGCTCCCTTTGCCATCATTTTAGAAAGGTATTTAATATATCTCTAAACATGGTCGCTTTTATATCTGTAAAATGTGCACTTTGTCTAACATATATGGATTTTTTAGGAAAGTGAGACCAAAGATCACATTACCAATCTTCATTCAAATCTTTTTCTTGGGTCTTCTTGGGTTAGTGCACTCTTTCACATCTACAAACCGACGATAATCGATGTTTTCTAGGCGTATGTTAGACTAATTAAGCATTTTCTTTTGGCGTGGTTCATTTGCAGTCCGGTCATTGATCAGAACTTTTACTATGCTGGACTCAAATTCACTTCCCCAACCTTTGCTTGTGCCATGAGCAACATGCTTCCTGCAATGACTTTCGTCATGGCAGTCCTCTGCAGGTGCATATAAATTGATATATACACTAAATTCAATTCGTATGAAAGCGTGATCATAATTGGAGCCTGAGCTTTTACTTGACTATTTGTTATTTCAGGATGGAGAAAGTGCACATCAAGAAACTGAGATGCCAAGCTAAGGTGATAGGAACAATAGTCACAGTAGCCGGAGCAATGCTGATGACACTATACAAAGGCCAAGTCATCAACTTCACATCTTCTCATCAGAATCTTCACACCTCTTCTGCTATGGAAGCGGCCTCACCTGTGGCTGCAGTGGCCTCTGCCGCAGCTGCTAGTGCTGCAGATAAAGAGTGGCTCAAGGGATCAATAATGCTTATAATTGCTACATTTGCTTGGGCCTCATTCTTCATTTTACAAGCAATAACTATGAGAAGATACCCTGCTCATCTCTCTCTCACTGCACTCGTTTGCTTCATGGGCACACTTCAATCTATTGCCGTCACCCTTGTCATGGAACATAAGCCTTCTGCATGGTCCGTTGGTTGGGACATGAACCTTCTAGCAGCTGCCTATGCGGTATGTACACATCTCTACCCTTATGTCAATACTCTATCACGCTTCATTATCAATATACATGTAATTTTTGTTTACCAAGTGTTTGTGAATTGTGATGACAAACTTACAGGGTATAGTTTCATCAAGCATAGCATACTATGTACAAGGCCTAGTGATGCAGAAAAGAGGGCCTGTTTTTGTCACTGCTTTTAGCCCTTTGATGATGATCATAGTGGCAATCATGGGCATTTTCATTCTCACTGAAAAGATATACCTGGGAGGGTAAACTACTACTATGATCATGATCATGATCACTTTCACTTTGTTTTGCTAAAGACTAAAGTACTCTTTTTTCGTTTAGTTCAACAACTCAACAACTAACAATGTGATGTTGCATTCTCAGGATTTTAGGAGCAGTGCTTATAGTCATGGGATTATACTCTGTGCTATGGGGAAAGTACAAGGAATACCAAGAGAAGGAAGGCGAACTTATTATCCTCCCTGAAGTGTCGACGACGATTTTCAACGTGCAAAATGGAGTGCATGATGTAGCTAGGCTGCAAACAATTGAGGAGAATAATGACATAGAGATGCAGAAGAATAATGGGGAGCCTAACACAAATAACAATGTGGACATTAGGATTGCACCACAACAGACCTCCATTGTCGACGTACCAAGACCCTAATTACGTACGTCAAACAAGAGAGATGCAGACTAGGAATAATAATAACTGGAGAGGTGGGGCAAAATGGGACTGAATGAGAGACTCAGAGAGGCCTTTTGCAAGTTTTTTCTCTCCATGTTTTACTCTTTTGTTTTAGCTTGTGTTTCCTTTTGATATATGTAACTCCAAAACTATTCAATGTTCAAAGTGAATGGGTATCATACGTTGAGCTACAACTCAAACATGCATGTCCTTGTTCCTTGAGAAACTAATCAAATGTATCATTTGCTCACACAAAATGGTGCAGTTCACTTTTCAAAAGATATGTTGCAAACTCAAAACTGAAGTCAGCACATACATAATTATGTACTCCCACTCCCATTACATAAAAATTCACAAGGGACTTTTATTCCCACTATATGGTGTGCTATTTTGACTTAAAAATGCAACAACGTTTTCAGATTTTTATAAGCTAGCTAGCTAGAGTACAAAAGAAGAGAGCACCTTCGATTCTCCACATATCTAATCTAACAACACTTTTACTGATATGATAAATATCTTAATGCTAGTGCTTAATGTAGTAATCATCTTCATTAGCAAAAGTCAATTTGTCGCTCCAGTAGCCACTAGTCTCTGTATATTATGTTTAAAATTCACATTAATTAACCCACTTTAAATTGTTGTATTATGAGGCGACAGTGTATGGAAAGCTGGTGGATCGAGCACTAGAAGAAACCAGCCATGTAAAGCTAATGTAGTTAATTGTAGTAAATTATATATTATTGTGGTCGTTAATTAATGCTGGAGGTGTGTCAATGTAAAATACAGATGGTCGAGCAGATATATGAACACTCTGTTAGTTTTACATGTCGTAAAACAAAACGCTAACCTAAAAATAAATCCTATAATATTATGTGTCATTTATTTTTTTGAAAAACTTACTCAAAATCAACTTTATGTTTGATTTTTTTTGTAGAGTTATTTACAGTTAACCATCTGTATAAATGCAAAATTACACTTATAGTCACACGTATAACAAAATATTACAATTATTTGCCTGTATAACATCAATCATTTTCAATTAACCACATCTTTCTGTATAAATCACATTTACATATTTTAACTCGACAATAATGAACCTTTTGTTGAAATTTTCAACAATGTTTGACATCTGCAACTATTTCATCCTACATATTTCTAATGTTAGCGCACATTTGGACATTTTATGCAAATTTTGAAGTGATTAATTGAAACTATTTGATGTTATACATGTGATTATGTAATATTTTATTATACATGTAGTTATCTGAAAAAATGTGATGTTATAAATTTGTTTCATGCAATTTTTTGTTATACATGCATCTCTGGTAAAGTGTAATTTTGCATACTATACCATATATTTAAAATTTTCCCAAATTCAAAAAAAATTATGCAGCCACCATATTGGTTAAGTGTAATTTTTCAATATTAAACAGGTGATTTTGTGTATATAATCATTTTTGTAACCCCTTTTTTTATGTTTAATTTTTTTCCAAGAAGCATTCAATTTTTTCGGCAGCCACGCCGGTTCATTTCCCACAATTTTCAGACAAGAGCTAGTAGACATGAAAAAAAGTTAATGAAATATTTCTTAAAATGAGTTTTTTATTTACTTTAAACCACACGTATTTTTTCCAATTCTTCAAAACCATCGTTATTTTTAAAAATTACCTTAAACCACTCTTATGTTTTAGAAACTTTTCTGAAACCTGCACCTTTCGTCAGTCTCTTAAGAACATAGTTAAATATGTTTACGAATAACAAAAGCTATAAAATGAGACAAATATCGGAAGTAATGTTGACGTTCGAAATCTCAGAAGTGATTTATTTGTTTGACACCTAGGAATCTGGATTTTTTTTTTGGGGAGGGGGGATTAAGCTGGATTTTTTAGACAAACTAAGAACACTTCCGGACAAAGTTATGATTCTTTGTAAAACTTCCATTTCGTTCTTGGAAAACTTTAGATCGTCAATTTTTTTTGGTAAATGGAGTTTTTGAAACAAATATAAAACATAAAGGGGGTTAGGGAAACTAATTTATTCATACATATGGTTTTAAAAAGATGATATTCATTCAGGTGTTTTACATAACAAATGACATTAATAAAGGCCATTTATGAAGAAAAAATACATTCACAATTTAAAAGACGATAAGACGCATGTACTACACTTTGCACACGTCCATGACAAAATTTGGGAATCGAATCCGGTGCACCCACACCATTAGATGCATTGAAACTTCTCTACTATTTTCGAATGTCTTCGATTCAAAATCTGAATTCGACGTAAACTAGAAAATTGTAGCTCTTGAATCAGCTACAATTCTCTAGTTTACGTCGAATTCAGATTTTGAGCTGAAGGCATCCGAAAATAGAAGAGAAGTTCTGATGCAGCTAATGGTTGCACAGAACAAACAGATAGACTTTTTTGCTTAGGGACCTTGTTGGAAACACATAACTTTTCTGTTAAAAACGTTCTATATATCATTGGAAAGCTGATTCAAAGAGCTACAATTCTCTAGTTTACGTCAAATTCAAATTTTGAGCCAAGAGCATTTGAAAATAGGAAAAAAATTTCAATACATCTAATGGTGTGAGTGCACCGAATCGGAATCCCGAAATTTGGCCTCCCAAAAACGCTTTAATTAGTAAAAGGATTTTGGAAACTTTTTAGATATAAAAGTGATTTTCATAAAACTGCACTACGTAAGGTGGTTTTAAGTAGCTTCTTTCTTATTTTATATCCGACCAACATTAAACATGTAAAGCTCTTGGTACCATATTTGCTAGGCCATTGTAGATTCAGATTGGTATGCTAAGCCCAAACTAGATTTGAAAAAGGCAAGTGATACATTGCAAACGATTATTTTGTATCAGGCAACTCATCTCTATCGCCCATTTCAGCAGCCGCGAGCAAGAATGAAGAGTGGTTAGAACAAAGCAGCATCTCGTTGTTCTCAGTGAAGACTTTGTCACCCATCGCTGAAGAGTTGAGTTTCGCACAGGACAATGGCTATCTATTAGAATGTCCAAAACTAATCCGAGAGAGTTCAGAAAATCAGCAGAAAGCATAAGAAGAGCTGAACAAATGTGGAAGTGACGACGGAAGGTGAAACCCCATCACCTCCAACGAAGACAAAACGTATCGCGGTCTGCCAGCCTTGCTAATGCTGACACACCAATCACTGCTAACTTCTTGATTGGTGTCATTGACATATCAAACAGCTCAAATGTTCCGGGGTAAACAACGGTGACAGAGATCATGATTTGGCTGGTGGAAGAACCCAACTGGCTCTGTCTCAAACATTCTTGAAACAAAATGAAATCAAATGTCACAATTCAAGCTGTGACCAATTGGGGCTTGGTGCGCAACCTGGCATAAACCATGTTGCTAAAACCGTCCACACTCTTCAGCCTTCAATAATCCCAACCAATGTGGTACAACTAAATTTCCGAAACGAAAAATCTCAATGAAACTCGAATTAGTACCATAAATAACAAGCCAGAGGCTTTAGCAACAACACCATCATCTTAGGGCAATGATTCTCAAATCAAGCGCAATCACAATGAACATTCAGAAGCCTATGCCTATCAAGATTCCACAGATGCATTCAAAACACAATCTCATACGACAAATACGCATCCAAACAAGCATACTGTACCTGCGCATTAGTCAGCCACTCAGTATCCCACCGAATCATCGTCACTCTCTTCGGCTTCACAATCTCCTTCCCAAGCAAATCCTAAGCCAAACTCTTAATTCCGGCATTCCTAAACTCCACAATCCCTCTCCTCTCCACAGCAAAAACTCTAAGATCCATAAGATTCACCATACTCAAATCATACATTTCAATCAGCTTCTCCACATCACTCGCAATCCGCACTCCAACAAATCTATACCTCTCGTCACGCAAAAACCGAGTTAGCGACTCAGGAACGAACGGGGCGTGAAGGATCTGGAAGATCAGAAAACGCAGAGTTGGAGTACGGCGACTGGATATGGACTTCGTTACGGTTGATGTTTGGACGCCATTGGACGTCTAGGCCGATGATGAGGTTGTTGAGAGTGGAGGTGGAGTTGTGGTGGTGGTTTTCGAGGTCGGTGATCCATTGGTCGACTAGGTGAGGCGTGTGGGTTACGAGTGTGTGGATTTGAAAGTCGTCGAGGTGGACTTTGTACTCGTTGTGCGTGTCGGAAGCTCGCAGTGTACGATTTGGATCGCCATTGTTGCTTTTTGTTGAATACGTGGACCAATCAGATTTATTCTATTTTATATTTAATTTCGTAACTTGTATTTGACCTCTTCATTGACCTAACAAAGATAATGGGCTCAAATCAAAGCATTAAAGCCCGTTAATGTAGGCCCAGTCCATCTAGCATTCGACGCATGTCGGATATTCCATTCCCAGTCGTTCGTTTTGGATCTGGACTGTACTGGACACTCCTCAGACGTCACCGACATACTCAGAAGCCGACCCGATGGTCCTCCAATAACATTGTCTCAAGTGCCGTATTCTTCATTTCCGTACCCAATTGTTCAGTTACCTCATCTCCTGTTTTCTTTTTCAAAATCCGATTTCGCATTCATTTCCCCAGTCATTCAGTCGGATTAAAGGTAACATTTTCTATCAAGCTTGAATTGAGTGATTCCGGAATTGAATTCACTGCGTGCGTGATAGCAATTTTGAAGCATAAAAATTTGGATTTTTGGGTTTCTGGTCTATGGTAGATATAAATTGAATTTTAGGGTTTTAGCTTGCGATGGTTGAAAGCTGGTATTTTTATCTAAGTTTAATTAAATTAAATCTAATATCTTTTGCCTGGTGGAGTTAAGTTTACAGTGGTTTCATGTTATGATATTTTTTTGTTGTTGTTAGATGTGTTTTAGCAATCAGTGATTGTGAGGAAGTATGTGGAATTGCAGTTTCTGGATATATTTTTTTTGAGGAGAATATGTTTATTGTATGAAAGGGAAAATCTCCAATAGGAGCTTGCGGTTAATTTTGGACTGAACCCGGCACATCGTCCGCGCTGAAGGAGGACTTGCAGTGACAATTAGATAGATGGAATGGTTGATTTTATTTAAGTGTTTAATTTGGTTTATTAGTTTGAATTTAACTAGATCGCTGGAAGAGATGCGAAAATTCCATTAGTTTCCTCTTTTGCAAACGTTCATAGCTCGGACCTCGATTTGTTAAACATTGGTAGTTCTGATACCTACATCTGATTTTTCTGTATATTTTTTGTCTTTTAATTCGTTGTTATTATGAAGAATTTTGTTTAAAATGCGTGTGATCTGAAAATGTTCTTGTTTTTGGTTTTTTCAGGTGTGAAATGATGGAGGACGGAATAAGTCGAGGCAACGATAATTCTGGAACTGAAGTCCTGGATAAGTCAGTGGTTTATAATGTGAAGCCTATGCGGTCACTTGTCCCAGTGTTCTCTACCCCACCTAATCATACTTCGTCTCTGAATCCTCCACCGTTTTTGTCAGTTTCTCCCGCTGGACCCTTTCCTAATGGGGTTGTACCATACTATCCCTTTGTTGGTCAAGCAGAGATCAAGCAGGCTCGAAATCATGATTTCGCTTCCCCAGTTCAAGCAGCGGTTCCTTTGAATTCTTTTACAACACCAACATCAGGTGTTAATTATTCGGGACAAACTAATGGAGATATAGAACGATCCCAGGGCTCAGATAAGAAGAAAGAAAAGCCTCGCAAGAGAGCCAAGGGGGATGGCAACTCTTTGTTTGCCGATATTGACACTGATGCTATTGTCAACACTATTATTTCTTCTTCAACTCTTATGCCTATCGATGCAACTTTATCAGCTGATGGCAATGAAGAGTCACTCAGATGTGTCCGACAAGTATATGATTTACTGCGTCGAAGAATTAGCCAATTGGAGGATTTGAAAGAGGCAACTGGAAGTGGAGCAAAACGCCCTGACCTTCGGGCTGGTTCGGTCTTGCTGGCTAAGGGATTTAGAACTAACAGTAAGAAGCGAATTGGATCTGTACCCGGGATAAGTGTTGGGGATGTATTCTACTTCAGGATAGAAATGTGTCTGGTTGGTTTGCATTCTCCGAGTATGGCTGGGATTGATTACATGACTACCAAAGTCAATAATCTGGATGAGCCTCTTGCTGTCAGCATAGTTTCCTCTGGAGGGTATGAAGATGATGCGGAGGACCCAGATGTACTTGTTTACAGCGGGCAGGGCGGGAATGTTCAGATTGGCAAAGATATAACTGATCAAAAACTGGTTAGGGGTAATCTCGCTTTAGAGAGAAGCTTGCATCGTGGGAATGAAGTAAGAGTAATACGTGGAGTGAAAGACTTGGCGAATCCACTGACAAAGGTATACTTTTACGATGGTCTGTATACAATTCAGGAATCATGGGCTGAAAAGGGAAAATCAGGTTGTACCATTTACAAGTACAAGTTTGTGAGGATACCAGGACAACCAGAAGCATTCATGACTTGGAAATCCATCCAACAATGGAGAAGCGGGACAGTTCCTCGAGATGGCCTTATCTTGCCTGATCTTACTTCCGGGGCAGAAAAGCTCCCTGTATGCCTAGTAAATGATGTCGACAATGAGAAGGGACCTGCATACTTCACTTACATTCAGACTCTCAATTATTCTACCCCTGCTGGTGCACTGCAGCCTGCATCTTCATGCAATTGCAAGAATGGGTGTTCTGCAGGTGAGGCTCAATGCTCATGCGCTGGAAAAAATGGAGGTTGTATTCCCTACATAACTAATGGAGTGCTAGTAGACCGAAAGTCCATAATCTATGAGTGCTCACCCACCTGTGTATGCTCTGCTGTGTGTCGCAACCGTGCATCTCAAGGAGGGTTGAAAATTGTATTGGAGGTGTTTAGGACTAAAGATAGAGGTTGGGGTCTAAGATCGTGGGATGCCGTTCGCGCAGGTAGTTTCATATGTGAATATGCTGGAGAAGTAGTATCTGGTAGAACTGGACTGGTGGATGATTATATTTTTGACTCATCTCGAATGTATCAACCACCTGAAGTGTCACTGGGTGAACCTGATGGGGATCCGAAGCTTCCATTTCCTTTAGTTATCAATGCCAAGAACAGTGGAAATGTTGCTCGCTTCATCAACTGCAGCTGCTCACCTAATCTCTTCTGGCAACCTATCGTGCGTTACACCAACAACACACCAAGCCTTCATATCGGGTTGTTTGCCGCAGCTCATCTGCCTCCGTTGACGGAGTTCACATTTGATTATGGGATAGTACAGGGAAATGATGCCCCTAGGAAAAGATGTCTTTGTGGGTCTCAGAAGTGCAGAGGCTATTTCTTCTGACATCCTTCAGTACAAAACGGTCCAAGATGGCTCCCATTTTGTGTTCCTGTAACCTTTCAAGTCTTCTCCTTTTGAGTTATTGTGCAACCTCTTCAATTATCCCATCCAGGTACCTAAGTTCTGATCAGGTGGTAAATTTAATGAGCTGAATGTGATGCAATGTAATACTAGAAAGACTTGTACATTAAAGACTTGTATTGTATCAACTGTGACTGCAGCAAACCTTGTTATTTTGAGAATCAGGAAAATGATGTCAGCCTTTTGCTGCTAATCTTGCTATAGAAAACCAGAGTATAGTTTAAAGACCGTAGTACACCCATCATCCCATCTTAGTTACGAGTTTCATGGAGTAAATAGAACTGGCGCCAAAAAGCTGTACAAAATTTTGTCTTTGAATGGCAAAGCTAGATATAAACTGGCAGGAGGGCACACTAGTAGCTGATTTCTTTCATGAAAGCCAGGTGGACGCGCGCTCCATGATCGCTGGAATTAGTTCCTCTTGAGGCAGAATCGTCCACACCTGAAGTGCCAAGTCCCAGCAAAGAATTTCAGCGTCAGTCGTCTGTCTGTCAACATGTAACAAAATATAGAAGCACATAGTTTTTTTTTGGTAATTTGAAGGCAACATCAGGACTACAGAAAACATATCAGCACAAGGAATTATGGTACCTGTCCAAATCCAGAACCTGGGACAAAGACAATGCCTTTGGCTTGAAGGAGTCGCATACATTAGAAAGCATCTGGAGCTTTATTCAAGGCTTCTGCTGCCTTGAATGCTGAGGTACATAGCTCCCTCAGCTCGGTTGCAAGTAACACCTTCTAGACTGTTGAAAGCCGCCTCAAGCATCTGGGTCATCAAGAAATGCGCTATGGTAGTTAATAAGATGAGCTTAATACTGGCTTATAATAAACAGAATCTATATAAAGTTACGCAAAAAATACAAACTATTAAAGCAGAAGTGTACAGTACCAAACAACCTTTGGAAACAGACTGACATGAGACCAAAAGTAATATACTTATCACCATAACCCAAAGAACGAACAACTTTCTTGAATGAATGAAATTGCTTCTAAGGAACATAAACATTTTGCTTGATACACCTACGCATCCAGTGAATATATCTTAGCCGAATTGGACTAGGCGACTATGATGACGAACAAATAGCTCGAATTAATATACACATCACACCTCATCACATCAGCCAAAAGCACAAGGCCTTCTTGTTTCCAGAATTCCACAATATCTGGCTGGTTATCTTCGGCAAGAACCTGAAAGCAAAGAAAATAGTCTGGAAATACTAATTAAATTATCATAATAAATTCACATGCCCTGTTGGGTTGCCGGGATTAATCACAACTAATGCTCTACCTGTGATACCCTTGGCCCTGGACGCATCCAACTGCTTTTTTCAACTCAGTGACCTCCAAGCCCCATCCTGTTGACTCATTAAGGTATTATGGTACCTGACAAACATTAAAAATAAATTTCTTAAGGTCAAACATGTGCATCCCTGGGAAGGTGGTTACACTTTACCGACTACAAAGTTATGTTACAACGTACAAGAGTGCCACCGTGAAGCACCCATCCTGCTCCGATCTGATGAGCAGCTGCATCATCATATGGACCTTATACAAAGAAGAGTGAGCACTCATGTCCATTCATCATTCAAAAAAAAGTGTTAATCAGCAAGATGAGAACACGATTTTGAATCTCACTTGTGGGCTAGCACCGTCAGTTAAGAAAAATGTCATCAGGATCTGCAGGAAACCCATCACGAGTCTCAATTCCCGCAGCAAATGTCCCTCGACACCCTGGTATCAAAAAATAGAGTTCCTGGATTTGTCTTCAACTCTTGTTGCAGTCGCTGCATCAAAAATGCACACAAAAATTCAATGACATGCCTCA
>JAWWMW010000346.1:179034-195364 GCA_035048345.1 Echeveria elegans | reverse complement strand
CTCACTACATGAAGGTAAAGTCACATTCATTGACAAAATGTACCATTTGCATATTGGAATAAGATTTCCCATATATGAGCCACACAAACAATCTTGAAATACAACAAAAGAGGCGTGGATTGCCCGAGCTATATTGACTATTTCACCGCGAACAGCGTACTCATATATCAAGACCTGAAGAAAACAACAGATAGTATCAAAAGTCAAATTAAAACCAGTCACACAAAAACAATGTTGCATAAACTACACAAAAAAAAAGGAACGAACTGATTCTTAAGGAACAAAACAAGCAGTTTATGAATATGTATGGTCCCGGAAAGGGATCATTTTTACATATATCTTCAAACAATCAAAAGCTCAGATGCCAGCACAGCAAAACTAATACAGAAACTAAATGAAAACTGTTCCATTCTATAAAAAATAAAAAATCAACAGCTCAAAGCACATACTTGAAATTAACACTAAACTAGACCTCAAAAGGACATAACTTCGATCACACAGCAGTCAACAACAAGTCAGTGACCTGAAGTCGCATTAATTCATGTAGATTGTTTGAAGCTAGTCCGTAGATTTTCAAAGTAAGAAAATGTAGTACAATGCCTTGGTGTATTGAAATTGTATTACAGGGCGGCCTTAACAGTCCAAAAGAGAATTTCTTGATTAGTAATTCATATGTTGATCACACCATTTTATTATTAGCATGAGAATGATTTCGGAAGAATGTTACTGGAGAATATATGTGTTGAATTTTTGAACTAGAAACACTTTTGAGGTCGACGACATCATTCAACTACTTTTTGTCTTTAACCAAACGGGATGTTTTTTTTTTTGTTCTTTTCTGAACTAGTTACCATGACACTGTTAGGTAATCGATATATGCTGGCAGAAGGGAGTTTGATCATGACATCATTAGCCCTCTAAACATCAAAAGCCTGCATAAACGAATGACCAAAGTGTGATACACTCCTGCATAGACGAATGACTAAAGAGAGACAACTGCTTAAACAAATGACTAAGTAGAGAACACTGTGCTCATTCGATTGTTCAACATTAGCTCCGGGATACACAGAATGACAAAATGATTCAGAAAGAAAATACATATGACGAGGAGTAACAGTTGCTGTAGAAGCCATGAACATGATAACTGTATAAACAAAATACTGTAGAAACAAAATACTACAGTATAAACAAACAGCATACAAAGCCATGAACATGATAACTGTAGAAGCAAAATACTACACAATCACACACACCCAACTTTACAAAGGAGTAACAGTTGCTTTGAAATCCAAAAAAAAGTACCTAGCAGTGTTCCTCAGTACTCAGTAGACGTTTGGTCATACCAAAGCGTAATAACATGGTTTGAAGGCCAGATATTGATTCCACGCCGTACGAGGAATTTCATGTCCACATTGCTTCAATTCTGCTGCCAAGTGCTGTCAAACTGATCTCATAAGTCAAAAATCAACAAGTAGAATAGGCCTGATGGAGATCAGAACCTCATCTATCGACTACCGGCTTCAGATCTAGATACTTTAAAATTTTCACAAAAGGGAATGTGCTTCAAAAATGTGAAATATAAAATTATCTGCAAGGCCCTATCTTGATATCTCAATTTCTTTTCCGTGATCTTCCTCGTTCATACTTTGTTTTAATCTTCTTAACCAAATATCATAGTCAATTGGATACGGAGTCCCACATAGACTGTCCACGTAGTCAGCAAATGCTTTTAGGACGGTGGATACATCGCCGAGCTTTTGCTGAATTTGTCTTCTTGACCAAGCATTTGACCTCCACTCAAGTGCCCCTTCGACCGTATCCAAGTTGGGAGCATTACCACCTGTTGAAAAGTAAAGCAGGTACACTAAACTCTCGGCATCTGATGCCGAACACAACTTGCCTTCCTGAAGGGCGTATGTTGACGAAAAATGAAGGTTCATAGCAGGCCGGTCTCTTTCTTCCAAAATAGCATGCCCCCATCCAATAAGAACAAAATAAGGATGTCTCAGGCCAGCGCTCACAAAAATCACATTCTCTGGCCGAATGTCTCCATGTCTAATTCCTACTGACGCAGCAGCTGATATTGCAGATAAACAATCGTGACAGCACCTTATAGGCTCATCAACACCAAATCGACCGCTACTAATCACATCAGCTATTGTTTCACCGACGGGACTAGTAACTAGGATTGGAGTCCCGCACCAAGGATGGTTACAGTTCCCGCCAGAGTTAGGTCTCTCACACTGACCAGAATGAATTATTCGGCCTGAAGATACCATTTCGGATAAATACTTGCTTGACACTCCTTTTTGTTTCATACTGTTTAATACTTTAGTCTGCCTCTGGACCTGATACCATAAGTTCATGTTAACCCACGATGGTTCAAGCTGAGATGGTGGCGAACCAACGTATAGAAAGAAAGACTTTCCCGGATCATCAACTGACGATGCTTCATAATATGACAAATCTCCATCACTCAGGATGATATTAATTTGATAACCTTTTCGCCAGTTTGATTCTTCGAGCCAAAGCACGGATCCTACTTCTAGTTTCAATTCCTCTTCAATTTCAACTCTAACTGAATCATCTTGTACTTCAACAATTTCAGGAGATAAGACACGGTTCTGTGACCGGTATAACCCATCTCCATTAGGTAGGGAGTCATCTGAGTCTAACTGTCTTTCCATTCTTCTCGCACGGAGGCGAAGGCTATGATCAGCAGCTAGATCTTCTATGGAGAGCCTAGGCATTCCTGAAAACTGAACAATCGCCTGAAATGTGGCAAACAGTATTTGTAAAGTGCCGAAATCTCCCCAATTGGCATTTCCAAGCTTGTTCCAAATTCTTTCAACAGACGAGACGGAAATCTCTGCATAATGTTTTATCCACTCCGAAGCGGATTCATAAATATTATTTGCTTCAAAATCCATTCTGCTAATATCTCCGTCGACTTTCAAGACTCCGCCATCCTGAGAATCAAGAAGAAGAACATACACACAGTTTGAACCCTGAGGAAATAAAAGTCTGCTGAGACTTCTGGCTATTAGAACACGAATAGCAAAGAATAAGGCCTCTCCAAGAATTAGAGGAGGTAGTTCTCGACCACTGTCCACCTGAAAACTACTAAGACCAGGCCTTAAAAGAGCCAACACAAGAATGTGGTCCCATTTCCCGTGTGGATGCCGAGGGTTGTTCATCATTAGAGCAGTAGCACAAAGACCTCCGAGTTTCCCTTTTGCAATTGCTTTTTCCGCTTGATAAAATTTTGAGTTCTTGTTGTATAAAGAAGCCGCTGAGAAAGGCATGGGCTCAGTTTGGCTCCAGAACGCTTCCCATAATCCCTTCGCACTTGCATGCAAAAAATCTTCAACAGCAAGAAAAGCGGCCGCCTCCACAGAATCCGAAGATGATGCATAAAGAGGACTCGGCATCCGCATCAACTGTTGGAATGTGACACCTTCCAATGCAAAATCAAACTTTTGAAGCTCTACTAGGTCAAAAGGTTCATCGAAGACATGCTTTCTCCGCACAGACTTATCTTTTAAGGATAACGATGCAAACCAATCTTCAAGATTCGAAGACATGAATTCACTGTCAACGAATCTCTGCAAAAATTCTTTGCATTTTCTTGTTCTGCTACTTGAAGGTATTCTAGACTTCCTCGAGACCACTGATTCTAGATCTTGGGGTGGAGATCCACCTGTAAAAATGACATGAAAAGAAAACCAGTTTTTTTTTATGACATATGTATTCAAACTTAAGGTGAAAATGATGAATAATAAAGTGACAGAGTGCAAGTAAACGTGAGGTGCCACAGAGGAAAAGTTCATCTTCAATCATGAAATGGACTATCGACCTTGTTAACCAGTTCGTAATTATTCTAGCCCAAGGTAAAGGAAAAGAATAATGAAAGGTGAAATAAACTAATAATTGGCAATCATCCAGAGCTGACGAGCTGGAATTCCATCATTTTTGTGATAAAAAACTAGAATTCTGAAATAAGGTAAGCATGAAAGCGAGCTGCCCCGCATAAGATTCCTTAAAGATCGAGACATACAAAAATGTCAAAACAGAACAATGATTTCATAACACGAAAGTAAATTCCGCTTGATGGCACTTGGCAGTCATACTTCACTTATCCTTGATATTCATTCTATCAATCATAAGGCGTTGGAAAGCTTTCGGTCAGATTTGGTGTCAATATATTCCAGGAACACATTAATCTACTTCAGAAAGTCAAACAATGTAATTTTCCAAGAAACACATACATATCTGCACAATCATATCCTCTTAAGCCCTATTTAAAAAAAGACAGCCACCAAAAATAGATAGTAATAAGTGCCCATCGCAGGGCATGGTTATCATCCCGAATCGGTTTCCAACATAACCGTCAGTTCTCAAACACCAATTTTGTCATAAAAGGTTGCACTTGCAGCTCAAATGGATGCAAAGGGGAGGGTGAGGGAAACCAGATCAAAAAGATTAAATTCAGTAGCCAAACATGCTAATTAGTAGATCTCGTTAAAGTAGAGCTCCCTTAAAGCATGCTTATCACCTCTCTGTTAGTGTCTAATGGCTAGACATGGCATACACCATACGCAACCAATTCACAACTTCAAGACACTCATCAGGTAAATGACTTCAGTCAAAAATTCACCCCTCAAACTCAAACCAAAAACAACCACTTGTTGGATCCAATTCCCAAAAACTGCAAAAAAATGCACTGAACCACACAGAATGATAATTGAAGAAATGCAGACACATTCATCCACGCATTGCCAAAAGAAGCAAACTAAGCCTCCTTGATCTATCCATCTACCACCAACCACCACTCCATCAATCATACAACATCATCGAAATTTGAGCTACACTAAATCAATCTGACCATGACCATATCTTCAATCCAAACCCCAAATTCCACAATCCTATCGCCACAAACTGTCTCCAATTACAACCAAATTCGACAAAATGCCACACACAAAACCAAACAGACACCCTAAAATCGAACTCCACCGCAAGTAAATTAAGGTCAAAACGAGTCAATCACACAACATATATGTCAATTTAGGTCTACAAGCAAGACCATTTACCTTCCATAACGGTCAGAAATTGGGAAAGGCGGAAGCTTTAGACGACTCGGACTGAACCTGAATCAACATACGGATCTTCCGCCGGAAGTGAACTGAAGTAATAAAGGATTGATCTTTATAGCTTCTCTCTCTAATAACTTTCCGGGTTTTGTTCTGGACATGTTGTTTTGTTGGTACTTCAGCAGTGCAAAAGCTCTTCTTTCTCTTCTCTCTCCGAGTTTTTCTCTCTCTCTCTCTAATCTCTGCAGTGTTTGCGGTTGTGTTTATGTCCTGTCGTCGTGTCTTCGAGTTAGAATAATGAAAAGAAGCTTTTGTTTTGTGCCATTTTGTCTTCACTTTTTCCGTTAAAAATATGATTAGTTTAATTGTTTTGGTTAATTGAATATTAGTCAATTACTCCCTTCGTCTTCATTTGATCTTTCTATTTGAATATATGATACAATAATTAAAAAATAATGAGAGTGTGAAACTAAAAATAACATAAAAATAATTAAGAAAAAGTATTGTGAGATTGAATTAATTATCACAAAAAGAAATATGAAGAACTTTAAGATACACAATTGATTGTTACCGCTGATCTGTCAATAAAAGAGGACAGAGGGTGACACAATGCACCTTGAATTGCCGCTGATCTGTCATGGCCCATTGGTTAGAGTGAATAAAAAGATGAGCCTGAGCTCATCCACTATAACCAATGCCATCAAAAAGACCGAAAAAAAAGGTTTATAACAGCTCGGATCGAATAATATTGTATCAGTGCATATCAAGTACATATGTAACAAGTTCATACCTTGTATCTAAGGATTCGGTGAAAGATTATTTCTCTTGCGCTCAAGTGTGGTGGAATTTGGCTGACGATGTGTTTGACGTGATAAAGAAGTTCTTCCAAGGGACGATAAGTTGCAATGCTTGATTCAGCTACTGGGCGGGAGAGATATAAAGGGTTTGAAGGTCATTACGAGTCCTATAAGCTCCATCAGGGCGAGTAGGAAAAATATCATTTGAGAACCTGAAAATTTAGAAATGATGTCATTGTCAAGTTTGTTTTTCAGTGAAGAAAAACATTTGAGATGTGATATGCAGAAACAAAGCAAATCACATGAAAAGTGAAATATGATTTTCTGAAAGTGTTAACTGTTACCCGGAAGAAAGGAAGCATGTTGACGCGACTGAGCCCATGATAGCCTGCGTGCATCAGAAAACAAGCTTGAGCGAGTCTATAGCGCTTCTACCAATGTCCACTGAATTTACGTATTTAAGTAGTGAACGGCCTTGTGACATTATACTTACAGAGCACCGCCAATGGCTGGGCCGACGGCTTTGAAAGCTGACTGAGCAGCCATAGCAATCCCATTCGCAGCGCCTCTTTGATATTGGCTCTGGTGTAGCAGAGAGTAGACAGATATTAGGTGGAAATATATGCAACCTGAATCAATTTTTCAAACGTGGTACTAACACTAACAAAATGAAAAAGATAGGGTTTGAGGACATACAGCTCCTGTGCGCGTAATGCTGAGAGGTCCAAATATCCTCTCAATGAAAGGATAAAAAAATAGCTGGAACACCAGAAGCCCAGCGCCTATATATTTGTAAATGAACTTAATGGTCAGACACATTTGGAAGTTTTGCTTCCCGACTCGACATATTAAAAATTAAACAGCAGGCAGAGGACTCTGGAAGCTAAAATGTACCGGTGATAGTCAGGACTGTGCCAACTTGGGACGTTGAAAAGCTCAATCCTCCCAAGGATCTAGGACTAACAGCCCATAGCGAAAATATCTAAAAAACGAACAAGAACAGTGTTGTTATATTTGGATTATACTTGAAAAATGAACAAAAAAACTGCAAAACGCTAAACCGAGAAAAGAGATTATACCTCTGAATAAGCGATATCGTGAAGTTGGAAAATAAAGTAGGCTAAGAGGGAAGACATTAGAGGCCAGTTCTTGAGAAGACTTAGCTGCGAGTTAGACCATCCTTTGATTTTTTGCATTTCGTCATCGTCTGATATCATTATTGTTACTCCGTCATTCACTTCGTTCGCTTCAACAGGGAATGAGGTACGCGTGTCTTGTCCCCTTTCTTCTTCCTTTTGCTTACTTAAGGTTTTCTGAATAATGCATCTTGGCTTTTTTGTTTTGATCTCATGGTCTTGCCTGAGTGGTGTGGTGCGAGCGGTGCTAAAAGGCTCGTCTAAAATTGTTTCACGGCCATGCTTATCTATGTCATTGCTAATGCTTGTCATTTGATGTTCTGATTTATATCCTCAGGATGATTGTGTAAGGATTCCTGAAAAACAACGAACATGTCAATGTAAGCCAGTCCAGCTGATCCCTACCCTCATGATAAGTTTTAGACCTTCAGACTAGTTATAAAAATGAAGGTAAGGAAACATTACTCACCGGTAGCCAGGGCAGTGCGTAAGGGAACCTAAAGAGTAAGCACACAACACTCTGGGAACTCAGTTTGTTGCGATACTACAAAACTCGCCTTGAAAAGAAATGAAGAAAATTAAGAATCAAACTTGTAAGTACCTTCCAAGAATCGATCCTTTTGAAATTCTTCTTGGGTATTTATCAGCTGGCTACATAAAGCATCGATTTTGTGAGGTACGAAAGTAGGTTTTCAAAATGCCTAAAGGACATCCAAACCTGTGCTAGAAAACCTCCGATGGCAGGACCAATTACTAATCCAAGGCCCCATGCGGTGCTCACCTGCGATTGTCAAAACTAAGTGACTATCTTCTCGAGCATTTATTCAAATGCGTACTATGACTTACGAGATGTAACCAAAATCAATCTTACAATTGACATCCCCATAGCTTGATATTCTTCTCGACTAACTTCCATAGCATATGCCTGCATTTAAGCAGTAACATGAAATTATATGTTATAATACTTGAAATAGACTACTAATGCTCCGAAAAAAAATAACTTAATAAAATTCTACCTAAAATCGTCAGGTTGCCTCCCGACAAGCGCCTTTGTTTAACTTCGTTGGCTCGACATTACCTGGTGGGTGAGCTTAATCATCAATTTGGGGGACAACAAGATCAAATGCTTCTGAAATTTCCTCAAATCCCTTGTAGTAGTGTTTAACACGATGCCCATTCACCTTAAAACGATTTCCATCTCCAATATTTTCCAACTCCAGTGCACCATGATCGTATACTTTCGTTATTACGTACGGTCCTGTCCAACGAGAACGCAATTTTTCAGGCATTAGTTTTAAACGACTTGTAAATAAAAGTACCTTTTGCCCGATTTTGAATTTGCGTCTCATGATGAATTTATCATGATACAACTTGGTGCGCACCTTGTAGTCTGTTTGGCTCTCATAAGCCTCCAGGCGCAGCTCCTCGAGTTCATTCATCTGCATCTTTCTTTCCTTTCCAGCTTCATGGAGATCATAATTGCAGGATTTCAATGCCCAAAATGCTCTGTGCTCGAGCTCCACCGGCAAGTGACAATGTTTACCATATACGAGTCTGAACGGAGAAGTCCCTATCGGTGTTTTATAGGCCGTTCTGTAAGCCCAGAGTGCGTCATTTAATCGCTGACTCCAATCCTTTCTCGTGGGTTTCACCATCTTTTCCAATATCCCCTTGATTTCTCTGTTAGAAATCTCGGCTTGTCCATTTGTCTGCGGATGGTATGGAGTAGAGGTCTGGTGATGGACATGAACTTTATAATAGAAATATATATTATTTTAATAATTTTCTATTAACATTAGCGACCACGTGGTCGCTAACTTCTCCTAAAAAATGTGACAGGGTCAAAAATTTGGCTAAATGTTGATTTTCTATTAATGTGAATTGTATGTTTTTAAGTTATATAGTTGTTATTACTGTTTTATGGTGAAATTGTATAATGTGAATTGTATGTTTATAATGTGAATTGTATGTTTATAATGTGAATTTGTTTGTTTATAATTTGAAGATTATGACCGGATCACGTCGTGTTGCACGTCCCCCTAGTCCTACGAGCATGGGTGACGCTTCCCATTCTGGGGACGTTGGGGAGAGTTCGCAGCAGCGAAGCTCCGAGCGAACCCCATCTGCGGATAACGACGAGTTACTCACTGCGATCCGTCTTTCCTATTCCGGGTCACTGCCGAAAATTGGAGGTACGAGCACCGCTTTGCCGTCCGAAGATGCTGCCACCTCAGCTGCTGCTGCTCGTCCTATAAGAGCATGCCAGCCATGAACCCTGGATGAGGGTGTTGTATGGGATTTGACACTTTCTGGCGATCAGTAAGTATTATTACTTTTAATTTAATAATTTTTTAAGTCAATTAATTCATAAATTAAGAAGTTGTTGATTAATATACATTGTAGGTTGGAGCCCAGCTAGATCCTACTAGCTGGGACCGATGGCTGGCGAAGTGGAACGCACTCGAGTTAGCCGCAAAACGGGCGCGACAAAAGAGGTTGCATAATTTGTCGCTCCACGCTGGCGGGTCCATAGGATTTTAGGAGCACCGGCGTTGCATGGTATGTAATTATTTAACAGTTTATATTCAGGAGAGCAACTCGGGAAGACAGTCCTACCTCACGAGTTGATGCTTCACACTCATGCACACGCGCCGGAACGTACTGAGCTAGTGGATGAGCGTTCATAAGAGATAGTGGCAAGTTCTATAACTATAAACATTTTTATTAACATTTTTATATATTATTCATTATATTAATAATTATTTAACATGTAATAGAACCGGACTCGAGAGATCCTCACTCAGAGGAGCACCCAACAGTCCGAGGAGTCGCTATCCTTTCAGGATTCCTGCGAGGCCTACTCGAGGCGGATGGCGGAGCTGGGCCTGGCGGTGCAGTTTTTGGAGTTGGAGGAGCAGCGCCGGAGTATTTCAGCCAGCAGATTTCCTTCTCCAGTCGTCCGGCGCAGCTGCAGCGCCGCACTGATGGGATGACACAAAAAATGGAGGAAATGCAGGCGGATGGCGAAAATGGAAGCGGTCCAACGAGAGTATCAACGGAGGATGAATCTATTTATGGCCAAGATGAGGGCCAATCAAGGCTCTGCCTCTTTCAGCAAACTGCCGTCGTCGCCGCCAACACGGATGTAGATGCAGAATAGTCCTTATTCGATTTAATGTTCTAAAAAATAATATTTTGTTAAAACAATTTCAGTTTTAAATATCTGAATTTTGAAATTTTTTTATTACTTTTTCATTTTTTAAATTTTATTTATGAAATAATTTTATATATTTTTTATCAACCAAATTTAATTATTTTATTTTAATTACCACGTGATCACTAATTAATATATATTTTGAAATTTTCATTTAATTAATAAATTAGCGACCACGTGGTCGCAAATTAATTAATTTTTGAATTTTCATTTAATTAATATATTAGCGACCATGTGGTCGCTAATTAATTAAATTTTGGAATTTTCATTTAATTAATAAATTAGCGACCACCTGGTCGCTAATTAATTAAAATTTTGAATTTTTATTTAATTAATATATTAGCGACTACGTGACCGCTAATTAATTAAATTTTCAAATTTTTATTTAATTAATATGTTAGCGACCATGTGGTCGCCAATTAATTAAATTTTCAAATTAGTTCATTTCATTATTTAGCGACCAAGTGGTCACTAAATATTATGATCCCCAAATTAGTGACCATGTGGTCGCTATATGTCATTAGCGACCGACCTTTTAGCGACCACGGTATCCGACCATATTCTAGTCGCTAACGTAGAATAGCGACCACAATGAGGCAATTTGCGACCACTTCTGTTGTAAGAGAGTCATTATAAACTCTTTCAGACAACGTTGTCAAAAGTGAATCGAATGTCGACTCGATAAGGTTACGGGGTCACATGTTCAACCGGGTCGACACGGGGGTTGATGCATGAGTCGACTCGAAATTTTAATTTTTATATATTTTTATATATTTAAACAAATAATACATTTTTGTATACACATATATTTACCACTAATACCATAAATCAGATGTCTATTATTCATTAAAAATAACATCATAAAAGTCAAAAGCTTAACATTTTTAGTTTTTGGACGGTAACGAAATAACACATGTCATGTCCTTAAACTAATCAAGCCACAAATATATCATTTTGCACAAATTACCGCTATATAATGTGTGAAATATTTTACCACAAATACCAATCCGGCATAATCATATATATGTGAAAGATTTAATTCAACAAATTCATCACTATAAAGTATTTTTTGACTTAACCATGTATATAAAATCACATGGTAGCAGATGACCATATTCGTTAATATGGTTAACATTAATTGTTAAAATGAAAAAGATATGAAAGCATAAAAACTAAAAAATTATACCATATAAGAAAGAAATTTTGAATATGTTAAATCTTATTTTTTATTTTTAGTAAAAGAAAGTTTAAGAATATCAAAATAAACCAATGGCAAACAATGTTATATAAATCATGTATATTTGTTTTACATTTTTTCTATTTTTAAGCTTTTTATATTTACAAAGGTTTAACTTTAAATTTATATACGTACTTAAGTGCAAAATATTTTATAGTATATTATAGTGATGATTTTTTTTTTTATAGAAGAATTTCCTGATAGGGAAACAACAAACACGGGACAACGCCCGGAAAATAGAATTCAATAGAAATTTCAAAGAAAACGCAGAACAGCGACATTACAACTCCAAGACCAACCAAATACCGCCTTCCGAGCCAGAATGTCCGCACTTAGGTTAGCCTCGCGCCGAGCCAAAGATAATCTCCACTTTTCGTTATTTAATAAGCAAGAATAACCCACTCCTTTGCAACAGGCAACAGGCAACAGCTGATGATGCTTTCCCAGATTGCAGCAGATTTAACAGATCAGAACTATCAGTTACAAAAATACAGAATTTCCAACCAGACTCCAACGCCCACTCCATAGCTCTAGAAATAGCAATTCCTTCTGCAATCCAAAACTGAAGCAACTTGGAAATGAGAATTAGCTCTTACTCCGATAACAAAACCATCGCAATCCATTGCAACACAACCATACCCAGACCTCTTGGAACAATTAAACCACGAAGCATCAGTATTAATTTTCAAATACGGAGATTACGGTTTTTCCCAAACCAATCCTGCAGAATGAGCAATAACATTGAATTTAAAAGATGGATTGAAAAAATAATCAACCCTGCTCTTAGTTGTAACTGCAGCAGTTCTAGCATCCAAACCATCCTTCCCATGAGCTAACTCAATTCTGCAAAACCAAATCATATGCAGTCCATATAACATCAATGATAATTGTTTCGTAGAAATTTTTGAAGCACAAAACCAAAGCCAATCCCCTACATCACCACTAGAAAAATCATTACGCAAAAATTGACAGTCAATGACATTCCAAAAAGCAGAAGCCCACCAGCATCTTAACAATACATGTTCTGCAGTTTCGTTCGAAGACTGACAAAACCAACAGTAATTGCTAGCTTCACACCCACGAGCACGGAGATTAGACGCAACTGGGAGAAGATTATGAAAATCACGCCAATTAAACGCCTTAACTTTTTCTTGGACCTTTGCTTTCCAAATCAGCTTCCAAAAATAAGAACATTGGGCAGAATCCGAAGGTTCTACAATTTTTGCCAACACGACCGCATCCTTTTGTTCCTTCAAACATTTATAGCAGATTTGATGGAAAAACACTCACTTCTATTACCCTTCCACACAACAGTATTATCATTATTAATCACAAACAGGCTTCTAGCATTCATACCAACCCTCCAAATAGCCTTCCATACATAAGAGTAGGTGTTACATACCTGAGACTCAAATATGGAAGAGTTTGAAAATTATTTAGTCTTTACACATCTACTAACCAGTGAATGGGGATTTTCCAACAAACGCCAAAATTGCTTCAACAAAAATGCGTCATTCATTAACTCAAAATCTCTGAAGTTCATACCTCCAGCTTCTTTGGTTCTGGAGATCAAAAATTTACTCGCCCAATGAATTGCCTTGCCTCCATTATGAGACCACCAATAGTTTGAAATAATTTTCGAGAGCCTTATACACAGAGATGTGGGCAGTTTAAAGACCATCATAACATATTGAGGAAGGGATTGTAAGATACTTTTAATCAACACTTCCTTCCCTGAAGCAGATAAAAGCATTGAGTTCCATCCTGAAATCCTGTTGCAAACCCTTTCCACAAAAAACTGAAACAAACTATTTTTACTTCTCCCACTAACTGTCAAGATATCAGTGAAAGCATAGGTAACCCCAAATATTTTGAATGAAAAGGGACTCTACGAACTGTCAAGATATCAGTGAAATATTGAGCAGCCTCCATAGGGACCTTTTTACTATATACCACCTCAGATTTCTGGAAGTTTATTCTCTGTCCAGATAAATTTTTATAAGAATCTAGTATACCTTTAAGAACAGCAACATTTTGATACGTTGCTCGCGTAAAAAATATATTATCATCTGCAAAGAAAAAATGTGAAATCTCTGGAGCAGTTCTACCCATTTTAACCCCTTCAAACTTATGAACAACAACATTTGCAGAAACAGTATTAGATAACCATTCAGCACACAATATGAACATCTATGGAGAAAGGGGGTCACCTTGACGAAGACCCCTTTGAGGTAAAAAAGGATCAAATAGCTTGTCATCAAACTTTACTTGGTATTTCACCGAAGTGACACATTTCATGACCAATTTGACCCAATGTGTAGGAAAACCCATTTTCAACTGAATTGCTTCAATAAAATCCCATTCCATTCTGTCATACGCCTTGCCCATATCTGTTTTAAGAGACAAGAAACCAAGGCTACTCCCCTTACTCGATTTTATATACTGGTCCAACTCATAAGCTAGCAGAAAATTGTCCGTGATTAACCTGCTTGGAACAAAAACTCCCTGATATTCAGAGATTACCTCAGGTAAAATCAACTTTAATCTGTTTGCTATGGCTTTGGTGATTAACTTACTTTTGACATTACATAAGGAAATTGGCCTGAAGTCATCCACTTTACAAGCACCTTTCATTTTTGGGATCAATGAAATAATAGTGTCACTTATATCATCCTCAAACTTTCCTTCATTCAAAGCGGTTAAAGCCATCTTTGTAACATCAATACTCACTGAACTCCAAAACTTATGATAGAAAATTGCTGAAAAGCCATCAGGGCCTGGAGCTTTCGTAGGGTACATTTGAAACATGGCTTCTCTAACCTCCAAAGGGGAAAACGGTTCAGACAGCTCACTACCCAATTCTTCACTGAAGTTTAATTGAGAATTCCCTCTTGAAGAAACAAAAATACCTTTAACAAGATCCAAAACAAATTTTATGATATCCTCCGTATCTGTAATCCAGTTGCCATTTTCTGTTTGGATTTTCTGAACAGAATTAATTATTTTCCTTTGGGTAGCTTTGGAATGAAAATATTTAGTATTTTTGTCCCCTTCTCTTAACCAATCTACCCTCGACCTCTGGTTCCATAACAGTTCCTCTCTTAGCCACCACTCATCCAGATCATTCACAATTCTGCACTCCTCCAAAATTGTCTCATTGTCCATTGGCTTCTTTTTAACACCCTCCAATTCATCTCTTAACCTCTTAAGATATCCTTGTACCGAACCAAATTGAGACTGATTCCATCTACTAATATTATTTGCACATTTATTGAGCTTATATCTCAATGGAGTATCCTGAGTCAGATCCCTTGGCCACATTGGTTCAAATCTGTATTGTCTAACCTTTCTAGATTTCTAATGATCAAAGAAATCTATTAGTCAGAGGTAATGGTCAGATGTACAGGTAGCCAAATGATCAACTGTAGCCAAAGGATAATTATTCTTCCATGAACCATTTGCAAAAACCCTATCCAGTCTTGCACTATACTCTTGTATCCCCTTCCTACGATTTGAGAAAGTAAACGGATTTCCTCTAAAGCCCAAATCAAAAAGCTTATTCTCCTTCGAAACCTTTCTAAAAGCAGACATCTACCATTCACATTTAACTTTCCCCTCCCATGACCTCCCAAAAGAAACAAACTTCATTGAAATCTCCAAAAATAATACACGGCTGATTTGAAAGACTAGCTAGCCTCATTAATAAATCCCATGATTTATATCTTAAATGCTTATATGGAGAACCATAAAACAATGTAATGCGAGACATAAAAGGATTTTTAATAACAGCATCTATGTGATATCTAGAGTAGTTAGTAATTTGGACATCAGTATCATCTTTCCACCATAAAGCAATACCTCCAGCTATACCAATTCTAAATCCCAATTCGTTGGTGTAATTGCTTTTTCAATTCGTTTACCACTTTCGACCTCTGATAAATCCTTCTTTGGTTGCTCAGTCGCCGACAGTTTCAAACAACTTTTCCTGCGCTTTTCCAACAAAGTAAAGCTTTTAGGGATATAATCAGTTGAAAATTGGGCCGACATCGGATGGAGAATATCGAAGCCCATTTCATCAACTAGCCTAAACGAATCATAATTTGAAAAACTATTAGGAGCCGTTACACACCCGCCAGAATCATCAGCAGACTGAACGACGCTTCCATTCGGTTCGAATTTTGTGTCCGTTAATGGAGCACATAATTGCATCGGTTCGGCTATACCTTTCCTTTCCGGAGAAGTAATTGTCTCTTCCGGCATCAAAATAGTCATAAAACCCCTTTCCTCCTCTACCTCTTCCGACCATGAAATCGAAAAAACCTCAGCTTATTCTGCTCGAATCCAGTTATCATACATCTTAGGTTTACCTGAATTCTGTATCTTACAGCTCTTAGTGTCATGGTCTAAAAGACCACATTTGTAACAAAAAGATGGCAGCCTTTCGTATTTAAACGAGATACAACTCGGCTTCCTATTTGGCCTTTTCAGAAATAGACCCGAAGGAATTGGCTTTGAACCATCCATCAGAATACGAACTCGGACAAATTGACTTCAAAATTCAGTGCCTTTCCTGTCTTCCATATCATCCAACTTCACCAGATCCCCCGCAAATTGTGTTATGTTCTTGGCAAATTTGTAGCAACGAAGTTCAAACGGATGCTTTCTCGGTTGGACCCAGACATCCACCTTTGTGTTTTCAATGTCATCTTCCGTCATACCCGGTAACCACTTTTGTAACAAAATTGTGCTCCCTTCAAAAGATCACAGGCCACCCATAAGCACCTTCATTTGATCCTCCTCATAACCGAAATTAATCAACATAACGTTGCATTCAACCTTCCAAAAAGTTGCTGGAT
>JAWWMW010000346.1:156127-166510 GCA_035048345.1 Echeveria elegans | reverse complement strand
TAAGTTATATAATATTTTTCTTGATATTTATGACAATCTATCTTTAATTAGCTTACACTGATAAAAAAAATTTCAGGAGTGCTGCCCCCGAACCCCTGATAAACCCGCACCACGCCAAAGATTTCCTGGCTCCACCCCTGCTGCATCCAACTATAACTTTCCTGCACTATGATATTTTGTCCGGTGCAAAAGTCTTGGCTGAATCTGTTGTTCCTTATTTCCATTATTAAAACTGTCACTGTCAGGAACAAGGCAACAAGGGGGGAATATTGGTCAGTTCATCTTAATCTCGCGTTCGGAAGCTGGGAGTTCAGCCCGTTAAATCTACAGAATCCCATTCCCAAACGGCGATGGCTCGGTTCACTTATGGCAAGGTGATGAAGACCTACTTGTTCCTGTGTCACTGCGGCATTACATAGCTCAACAACTCCCGTGGATCACATATCATGAATTGCATGGTCGAGGACATATATTTTATTATTTGTTGGCGACTGTATCTCGTCCCTCAATTTCAATTCGCCATTACCATCAATATCGCCCTTTGCACTATCGTCATCGCTTGGATCGGTTTCTTGCACTAAGGACGAATCTGCAAATATTGAAGAATTCAATAACTGATTGTATTATTATTAAATAACTCTAGACTGGTTCTGTAATTACATAGAATTGTAATTCCAGTATATATACTTCCCTTTGTAACCTATTCATATAATAATTTTCAATACAATACAAAAACCTTTATACATTCTTGAACTTTTCCGTTCGTATTCCTCATCAATTCCGTCCGACTTCATCAGCTCTGATCATCACTGTTTCTTTCCGACAGTCAACATTTCACATTATTAAAACTCTGTTACTCGGAGAGAAATGAGCATTCTAGTGCCATTGTTGGTGAACACATTTTATGCTGAGAAATCTTGAACTATAGGCAAGATTATCAACAGCCTCACTATCTGCAGTCATGGCCAATTGTTGTGTAACCTTGTTTGAAACAGTGTCATTTATCATAACGGTGACGTTTTATATTATGGGATTTGTTAACTTGTGAAATTAGGTCCAATTCGGTCCGAATTTACAATTAGGTCCAATTCGAGTGAAATTATACCGGGCGACTGATTGCGCGTTAAGCTACTGGAATTTACAAAGAGAAGGATCAAGAAAACATTTTCTAAAATCCAGTAGAGGCTTCTTCGAAGCGGTGTGGAGATCGATAGCTGTTTCAAATATCTCGGAGATCGATGGTACGTTCTCAGTAACTCTGTAGTGTTAATCAACTGATCGTTGTGGACAATCTGGTCGATAAGGGTTTGATTTTAGATTTCCATTTGTTACCTATTTATGTTAGTATTAGGTTTGGGTTAGCTGGATGCTGAACTGATAATCTGTCGCAGGGCTCTTGGTTTTGAAATAACTGAAGAGTTATGTGTCGGTGTCAAGAAACTATACTCGTGCATGATAGAGGGTTTGGTTACAATGTTGCGAATTTGATTCATCATTAGTTTGTTAATAAGTTTTGTAAGTTCTGGAAATGCTCTGTATGTTAAGCAGTAGCTTGATTGAGAATCGGGATAAACCATGATCTCAAAAGGTTCTCCAATTAATCAAAGACTGGACATGATGTAACGCGCCAAAGTTGATACATCAGATTTAATTCTAATTTCAATTCAGAGTTAACTGTAGCAAAGTTGATATCTCTCAATTGAAATATCTACATTTCATAAAAGTGTTACAATTGATTTTCTGTGCTCAAATAAACCAAATGATTGGCTGAAAAGAACATATTCAAATTAAATTATCAATTTACTACGGAGTAATAAATATATTAATTTCACAAAAATTAGAAAAATGTATTAAAATCAACGGCCAAGATAAGCCATCTCAAACGGCTATAAATTACGAGCCACAAATTACTGGATAAGATGAAACAATACTCTCCGACGTGCATCCCCCCTACAGATTTCGGGTCTCCGGCAGCGATGGAAGCTACACATATAGCTGCCATATCAGCTCGTCATCTGCCGGCAGCAGTATCTCCGAACACAGTCACAAATTTCCGAACTGTCTACAGTTCAAGTTATGCTAAGAAATCGAGTGACCTATCGCTGCGTTCAATAAACACGTTCACTGTAAGCCAGATGGAGAAACCGGAAGTTTCTTAGTTTAAATTCGTGACGTGGAAATAATGGCTTTAATTTTTTTGTGTTGCGTCCATTTCAGAGGCGAATTTGGGGATTGGTGAACTCGAAGAGTGTGAATGTTAGGAGGGAGTTGCGAGGTGTTGCTAGGGCTGAGATGTTTGGACAGCTTACTAGCGGACTTGAAAATGCCTGGAATAAACTCAAAGGAGAAGGTCTTACTTACTCTAAAACTTCTTCGTGTTCATTATAGCTGATTGCAGATCCTGCGTAATTTGTTAGCGTGCTCTTAGATATAGTAACCTGGATTACGGTAGTTCAAGAGAGTTTGATTGCTTAGTGAGGTGTAAATCCCCGTGTAACATTTTTTTCGTAATTGTAACTGCAGTTGCTTTTGTATGTATTTTGGCTTCTGAACCTCTCAAAAAAGTTTAAGCTGTGTTAATTTTTCTTACTCAGAGGTTTTAACCAAAGATAACATTGTGGAGCCTATGCGAGATATTAGGAGAGCACTCCTTGAAGCAGATGCAAGTATCTTGTACTTAGTTTTTTTTTTCTTCTTCTGACATTAAGGATGAGATGCATCAGTAAGTAACTTCAAATGTCTGTCTGCCTTTCAGGTGAGTCTTCCTGTGGTTAGAAGGTTTGTTCAGTCTGTAAGTGAACAGGCAGTTGGAGTTGGTGTCATTCGTGGGGTGAGACCTGATCAGCAGCTGGTTAAGGTAAGTCTCTTTTTAGAACGAGTTTTCAAATACTTATTTAAAGTCGCTTATACTTTTCAAGCAAAGTGAGAATCAGTTATTACCCAAGTTCTTTTACAGTAACCATTGTGGTGTTATTTTCCTAGATCTAAATGTAGGCGTGAGCTAGTGGTAAAACCTATGGGAGTGATTTAATGAACACTCATGGTTTGAATGAGACTGCGAATAATATATTTATTTCACTGTGCTTCCTTGGTATTATTTGATACTGTGAGACTGAGATTTCAACTTTTCACTGCAGATTGTGAATGACGAGTTGGTCAAATTAATGGGTGGGGAGGTGTCTGAACTGGTTTTTGCAAAATCTGGCCCAACTGTAATATTACTGGCTGGTCTTCAAGGTGTTGGAAAGACCACTGTATGTGCAAAGCTTGCCTTTTATCTTAAGAAGCAGGTGAGTAGAAAGTATTCTTGAATATTGTTCGAGTGCTGATTTAGTTGATTAGGAGCAGGTTTAATTTTCCCACTTTTGCTAATGCGTGTAGTTGACCATTGTTTCAGGGTAAGAGTTGCATGTTGATAGCAGGAGATGTGTACAGGCCTGCTGCTATCGACCAACTCTCGGTTTTAGGTGAACTGGTACTTATCTGCCTTCATATATAACATCCTACTGATACCAACTCTATAACATTTTAAATGGAAGGCAAAAAGAAAACATCTTGATTTGTTGCTTGAAAATGTAAAGATTTCACAGCTTTCTAGTTACCAGTTTCATTGATCGTTAATCTATATTATCCTCATGTAGAATCTATAGCTTTTGACAGATTTCGGTACCTGTTTATAAAGAAGGAGCAGATCAAAAGCCAGCGGATATAGCTAAGAGAGGTTTAGCGGAGGCCAAGAAGCTGAACATAGATGTTGTTATAATGGATACTGCTGGACGATTACAGGTTTAACCAACTTTGTTATCTATATTTTAATTAGTGTGAAATCATGCCATTAGAGTTCTGTTATTCATAGAGTTTTACTTTATGACAGATAGACAAAGGAATGATGGACGAACTGAAAGATGTGAAGAGGGTGTTGAGTCCCACGGAAGTTTTACTTGTTGTTGATGCAATGACAGGACAAGAAGCTGCAGGTACCCAAAGAATGTGTTTGCCATGTCGATGTTTCTAGGAATGCGTTACATGCTCTGATGCTATCACATATTTCATAGACAACGATGTGCATTCAGTGGCTTATAGACATTTTTGTCACATGTAGCGTTGGTCACAACATTCAACCTAGAGATTGGAATTACTGGTGCCATTTTGACTAAGCTGGATGGAGATTCTAGAGGTGGAGCTGCTTTGAGTGTTAAAGAGGTTGGTTGAGGATGATCACCATACTTTTGTTGATCATTCTTAATATTATGGTTCATTGAGGATGAACATCTTTAGAGAATTTCCTTGTTATATTAGCTACTGTTAGCTCCACACAAGATGGTCTCTGATATTTTGGCTAGAGGAAGTCTAGTGAATGGTCATGAAATATTTGTAATGGCAGGTGTCTGGAAAGCCAATAAAGCTTGTGGGAAGAGGAGAACGTATGGAGGATCTTGAGCCCTTTTATCCTGATCGCATGGCTGGACGCATCTTGGGAATGGGGGATGTTCTATCCTTTGTGGAGAAAGCTCAAGAAGTTGTAAGTGTTTCCTGATCATGTAATTATTCAGTTCAAGACAACAGTAACAGTTCTAGTATCCTACGGATGCAATTTTAATTCAATATGTTCAAATGTAGATGCGCCAAGAGGATGCAGAAGATCTTCAAAAGAAGATAATGAGTGCAAAGTTTGACTTTAATGACTTTCTAAAGCAGACGCGTATGGTGGCTCGCATGGGTTCAATGAGCCGCGTTATTGGTATGATCCCGGGCATGGCGAAGGTATATAAAGGTTTATAACAAAAATTTGGAGTTAATCTAATGGTCATCATTCAGTTACACATGCAGCCTTACTTATGGCTTGTACTTGCATTGTTGGGTAACATTTTTCATACACTGGGTATTTTTTTGTTGGTAAACCCCGTATTTTGGGCACAGGTGACCCCTGCCCAAGTTCGGGATGCTGAGAAAAGTCTAAAGATAATGGAGGGAATGATTGAAGCCATGACTCCAGGTATCTTTCTCATCACCGGAGCTATGAAATGTCGAAGTTCAGTTTGGGTAATTTCTTTTTACTTTTCACTATATGAAGTCTGGTAGACTAGCAAGTAGCAACAGTTGCCCTTTGCTTAAGAAAATAAAATTACTCTTTCTGAGTTGCCATCTATTTGGACAATTGAAGTTAATTATATTGAAGCAGCTACAAAATGTGATCGAGCTCCAGAAACTGAAGTTCGAAATCACATATTTTGGTTATTATGGATTAACCACCTAGTATTGAAGAGAAAGTATACGCATGTCAATAACAATTGTTGTTATGTGAAACACTGAGTTCTCTGATAACTTTGTATATTATCATGTTTCAGAGGAGAGGGAAAAGCCAGAACTATTGGCAGAGTCTCCTGCACGAAGGAAGAGAGTAGCTCAGGAGTCTGGAAAGACTGAACAACAGGTAATTTTTGGGACTCCATAAACTAGCACTGGTATTTCTTTTGAAGTGTGGTCCTGATAAATAGTAACAATTATAGGTGAGCCAATTGGTGGCACAACTTTTCCAAATGCGTGCCCGCATGAAGAACCTCCTGGGTGTGATGGAAAGTGGTGGCTCTATACCTGCACTAAATAATCTTGAAGAATCTCTCAAAGCCGAGCAACAGGTACTCCCCTTTCGACTATTTCTTTTATTAAAGTGAACTCCAAAGCTTGAAGTGCCGTAGCTTTGTTGGTACTGTATTTTGCGGCAATTTGCGGAGTATAAGTGACTCATGTCAAATTTGTATTCATTTGTGTAACATAGGCACCTCCTGGTACTGCTAGGAGAAAGCGAAGATCGCCATCCCGAAAGCAATTTGTAGAATCAGCAGCAAGACCTAGTGCTCGAGGGTTTGGCAGTGGAAATTAACATTTCTATAACTTTACCAGGCTCTTCACTCCCAACTCCATTTTATTATGAGGCAGCTGTCAGACAGTTTTGCAATGCTCTATCCGTGTGAGTCGCAACATTTATTTGTTAGTTGCTGTAAATTTTGCTGATAATGAATGCAGGCCTGTATCATTTGGAAAACCCTTTTTTAAAGTCTGATTAGTAAAACTCACCTGAGCTTCTAGTATCTGTCCGATTCAAATTCTTACATCAATTCACCTGAGCTTCCACCACGATTGCATCCAAACAGACAAGGCGGCGGCGGCAGCAGCAGCAACAACAACAGAGGAAGACCGACAGCGAACAGGCAAAACAGTACTCATAGACAAAGGGAGCGAGGAGGGCAAAGAAGCAGCAGCAGGCGGTACAGCCCCTATTGATCTTCTTCATCTCTTCAATTGCATCTGCAAAAAAAAAAACTTGATCAACATATTATTCTTGCTGACATGTTTGATTTGCATTAGTCAATGGCCTTGACGGTTCATAGCGAATGCAGAGCATAATGATACACAGAAAGAGCATTATGATCTCTGCCTAAGATGAGTGTGGATCATTTATTAGTTCAAACTTATAACGTAACATCATCATTGCTAATATGATCAGGCGCGTCAAAATGTTTGAATGCAGAGTTCATTTGCAGACAACAGTTGTAGTGTGGTACGACTACACTACGTGGAAAGCTCACAGCATCGTTGAGGCCAGATCGATCCCCATCTTCCACATTATTCAACACCAAAATTAAAGAATAATATATTTCTTAGAACTCAAAAAGTCGATTATAAATGAAAATAAACTCAACATCTAACCATTAGAGCTTTCTGTGAAAATTAAATTGTAAAAAAGTGGAACCTCTTGCTTAATTCAAATAAAAATATAGTAAGTAATAATCACCTGCCGAAGACTTGAAACCCAACCAAACCAGAAACCTTTCAGTTTTATCAAACCCCAACACCTCCATGCCCATACTTTTCAACGCACCACTGTCTGTCTCTCTCCCAACCTTTCTCTCTCTCTCTCCACCTCTGTCAATCCACTTCGACTTCAATGCCGCCCCAAGTCGAACCCGCCAACACCAGCGACAGAATTATCATCGTAAACGACGACGTTGAAGCAGAAGAACACCTTCAACACCAATACGAACAATCGGACCACAACGACTTCCCAGCCGAATCCTTCTGGCTCTCCAAAGACGCCGAGCTTGACTGGTTTGACCGAAACGCTTTCTTCGACCGCAAAGACTCCACCAAAGCCAATCCCAATCACAACAACACAAGCGGCACCGTTTCTAATTCTAATCCCTCGTCGCAGCGATTTTCCGTCACAAAGAAATCCAAGACTTCTATAATCGGCCTTCCTAAGCCACAACAGAAGCCTTGCTTAGTCGATGCTCGTCATCGCCGGAATCAGACTAACAACCGTCTCTTCCCGAAGCGTGGTGCTGAGCCTGATTCGGGAAAGACTGATGCGCCCATGGCTGAGCCTTCGTCTCCGAAAGTGTCGTGTATGGGGAGAGTAAGGTCCAGGCGTGATCGGAACCGACGGCTGAAGAATCGTCAACGATCGTTGAAGAAGTCATCGTCGACGTCGGAGAAGCCGACTACGACTGAGCAGCGACGGAAGAAGAAAAGTCTATGGAAGAATCTCCGCTCCATTTTCCGATCCGGATCCGGGCGGCCAAAACCCGTACCCGAACCCGATTCGCAGAAGCCACAGGAGAAAGCGAATACCAAGACTGCATCGCGGAGTCACGTGCTGTCACGTGAAGGGTCAGCGGCTGTTAGTCCTCCGGGTCTGGGAGGTATGGCCCGATTCTCGTCGGGTAGGAGGTCGGACGCGTGGGTAGGTGACGTGGTGGAGATTAAATCTGGGCCGTTGGATGGAAGATCTTCGTTGCAGAAGAGGAGAGGAGCTGGCCCAGTTAAGGAAGTGAACTGCGGTCGTGATTGGGGGTCTGTAGGACCCGCTTCAGTGTAAGCCAAAAAGAGTTCATATTGTCGTTTGCGAGGTAATTCTGAATTCTGATGTCTGGTTTAATCTTTTGTTACTTCTTGTGTGGCATTGGATGTGTATATATGTATTATGAATTTTCGAACTTGAGTTTTTGTGTGATCGGCTTTCGAATTCTGGCTAGAGCCTTAAATCAATAATATGCGAAGATGATGAATTGTCCGCATATTTTCAGGCATCGGTAAAATGGGTCATAGAATTGGCGAATACCCGTATAATTTTTTTTGCCTTTGTGGTGACTGGTGACCTTGTACTGCGAAAATGAAGAGTCAACAAGGGCCGCTGGTCAATCCCCGAACTGTAGAAATTTGCAAGGATATTTGTGTTTGTGTGATTGAGCTGTAAATGATAGAGGGTGGTGAGAAATTTGATTATGGTGAGGGGACTTGAGGAGTCAATGTGTATATTTGTTTGGTTGGCAATTGGCATTCTAAATCAACGAGCCACTATGGAAGACATTAGTTGGGGGTAGTAGGAATCAGGATTTGAGAAAAGCAATGCTTTAAAAGCAAACTGGTTGGTTCTTTTTTTGGTGTCACAATCACAGTCATTTCCAACTGTTTCTTAAAATCTGGCAGGATGTTGGACCCAGTTGGCAATTTCCCATTTCCCAAATTGATTATGTCCTTGTCGTTCATTCAACTGTTCTTTCTTCTAGATGGATGCCTCTAAAAGTCTTTGACTACAGTTACTGAAGCTACCCTCTATCCCACTTTGTCATTCCAGTCTTTGTTTAGTGGTTTGAGATTAACTTAAATAATCTGTGGGGACATGAAAAGTTACCAACTAAACTCCCTTTTCAACCGTCTGTGCTGTCTTTCAAACTAATTTGAATCCGGATCGTCCTTCCACTACTTCTGTCCCCTTCAACACTGGTAATTTCTCTTGCCGCCTGCAAGCTCAGAAGCTTCTGTTAGTTAGTTGAGGCAGTACGTTAGAATAACTGCACAGGGCTGGATATTTATGCATTCTCATTCGTGATCACTACATTAGATCATGCGAGTAAACATGCTTTATATTCTGCCATATTGCAGTATATATATTTGAAACTGAAATGTGTTACGTAGCTGGGGCAAACCTTCGAGTAACTATCTCCAAAAGCTCGCACTCTGTTGGACTTTCCCAAGGTACTCCAAATGTGCTTTCCTGACTGGAACAATGAATTGACCAGGAAGAACTGAAACTGAGTATAGAAGATACCAAATAATACAT
Source organism: Echeveria elegans (assembly GCA_035048345.1). Classification (NCBI taxonomy): domain Eukaryota; kingdom Viridiplantae; phylum Streptophyta; class Magnoliopsida; order Saxifragales; family Crassulaceae; genus Echeveria; species Echeveria elegans. The sequence goes on along the minus strand of JAWWMW010000346.1, from coordinate 157,386 downwards.
GAAGCCATTTGATACTCAGGCAGAGCAACATTTACAGTTTAATGGAGTACTGTCTATTACAAACTCATTTAACTAAAAAGGAAACACTGTAAGATCGTGAAGAAACCTAGCTTCTTATCCTAGTCACAAATATATCTTTAATCCTTGCTTATCTGTAGTTGACTCAGAATACCCTTGAGATGTAGATGCAGTTGTATGAGCCATATCTCCTCGTGCAGGTTTTGTTGACAGCACTCTGTGGGCAGAAACCTGCGACTGCGAGCTAGAACTCTTCATCACGTTCTCACTACTACCTGAATTTCCATGCCTACCTTGAAACGGTTCTGAGCCGTGCGCCTACCATGCCATGCAACACCCATATTGGAACCAGGCTTTCCATCATCAATACTCGTTTCAGCTTCAACCCTCTTCTTCCATGTATCAACCACAGTACCACAGCTTTTCTCTGGATTTCCAAATTCTTATGAGAATGTAGATGATTTACAGATTTACCAATATTACACATTTGCAAGGCACGGAGGTTGACAGGAAGTTTGTCAAGAGCACGAAGTAAAACCAAGGGGAAAACTCTTCAACAGACTTGTCACCATCTTTGTGGCCATTAATGTCACCAATCTTTCCTTTATGTATTTCTTGAAGTCACTCATCAAACACAGACAAACCTCTCAGCTGCACGAACCAACTAGACGATCAAACTTATATGTTGCAGCTATTACACCAGCAAGAATTGACCGTCCAAGCAGATAAATTTTCTTGTCAGGTGTCATGAGTTGGATCAATTTCTCTACAGATTCATGGTCCACAAGGCCACCAAGGTCTGTTATTCTGGCAATTTCAACCTTCAAACAACTCCCTGACCTCTGAGATTCACTGTTATCTTTTCTCTGTAAATGCTTAGAGAAAGAATCCGAATTCTCGTAAAACCAGCAGCAGCTGTAGACACAGTACCACGTGTGCCCATGTGTAGCAAACTCCGTTCTCAGTAATCACCACCGTAACATTTCTACCAACAACAGTTAGAGCATCTCCAAGTCAATATTTTCTTCAAATTTTCTTGGTACATTAGATTCTGACCCATCATATCATCAAATACTATTATATTCCCTTTTTATTTCACAGCGGTTAGACATTCAATACATTTTTACTTTATATTTCATCAACATCACTATATCATATATATACATTATTATTAATCACATATATAATATTTATAATTACTTTGTAAAAAGAAATAACATACATATCTAATATATTAATTA
>JAWWMW010000346.1:140597-156027 GCA_035048345.1 Echeveria elegans | reverse complement strand
GCACCTGATTTGAGGAAAAGTAGCAAACATTAGAATAAGCTTCGGCATCGGAACTTCGCTGAATGTTAATAATTATAATTCTCATTAAAATATTAAGCTATATAGAACATACACAAGTAATATAACGAACTCATGCAATATTTGACGATGCTAATCACGCTTACCCCATGACATTATGTTGTACTCGCGAGAGAGTAGCTAACTGCTCATGGCGAGTACAGCTGATTCCTACCGGCTGGTGCAGAGGCGAAACAATAGCTGAAGCCTGAAGGTGGTAGTTAATCTCGAAGTAACTCCGAATTTGTTTTGCACCTACTGAGAGTATCATGAGTAATTCATAACCTTTCCATTTACGGGGTCATAACTCGCTTCTGCCATTTTGCATTGCGTTTGAGTTATGCACCTTACTTGATATTTCATTCTCATTCAGCTCCTTGAGCCCGAACATCATCATGTCATTGTTTTCAAATTACTTACTCAGAAACTCCTTTTCTCCTATCATTTTGTTTCTGCCTTTCCATATTAGAATTGTTTCAACTGGAAAGGCTTTTGGCAGCTGTGCTTTCACTATAGTTGCTTTGCGAAATCCTTTGTTCCATTTTCAAGATGACCAAGCCCACATGATCTGATTCTACCACTTGCTCAAACGAAGATGGGAAGCTTTTGGCAGCCGAAAAGCCCACATGATCTGAAGAGCAGGTGAACCTCGATGGAGAAGATGACGATCCAGAGGAGACAATGGAAGAAGAAGCTGAGTATGAAGAAGTAGAAGAAGAGGTGAAAGAGGAAGTCGAGGAGGTGGTGGAAGAAGATTCGAATTCACAGAGGCACAGTCCAGCTGATGGTGATCTATATAACAATTTCAGCTGTTGTTTCTAGAAAAAGGGGACTGAACTGCAGATATTCTTCTCATCAACCCTAACCCAATTCTTTAACACGCTTACCAACTTGAGCTTGCATTGAATTTCTGTCTGGACACTTCTTTTCTAGAATGTGTCTTTTACCTTCTTCATTAAGCTGGATGAGTTGTTGTGTGTGCGGGCATTGATAAATGCTGTTCTTTTTTGTGGCAGCGTATGATTTATGGTGTCCCCCCACTCCTGCTGGGATGGCTATGATGCCCATGCTACTACCTGATGGCAGGATTGGCTATGTTCAGTAAGTATGCTTCACTATCATGTCAAATCCTGACTGGGCTGTGATTCTGTAAAGTTTCGTGCAATAGCTCTTTTTCTATCTGTATCAGCAAACATCACAGTTGTTTGTTTATCATCATGGGTTTCTACCTTGAGTATCGATTAGCATTTTTAGGGCTTCGTATGATGTCGTAAGATAGCAGGTTAGGTTGTGATGCATGTCTACTGTTCTTACCCAATTGTTTGTACTTATAACACACTCCTGATGAATATCTATGTGCAGGCAACAGCCAGGATTCCAACTACATCACCAAATGCAACCTCAGCATCCACCAGGGTTGCAGCCAAACAGAGACAAGGTGGCAGCAGCAGCAGCCACAATAATAACAGAGGAAGACCCACCGGGAACAGGCAAAACAGTTCTCCTAAACACAGGGAGCGAGGAGGACAAGGAAGCAGCAGCAGCAGGCGGTACATCCCCTATTGGTCTTCTTAAGCTGTGTTCAGTTGCATCGGCAATAGAAACATGGTCAACTTAGTGATATCACTTCCATGTTTGATTAGCATCAGCAAATGGCTTGATATATAGTTTGACTCTTTGAATGCAATTATACTTGATACACATAGAGAGTTGAAAATTGAAACGCAACCAAACCATAAACCTTAACAGTTTTTGTCAAACCCAACACGTCCATGCTCTTCGGCGCATATTTTTCCACACACAAAATCTCTATTTCTCTCCCCCCAAACCTCTCTCTCCACCTCTATCAATCGACTGTGACTTCAATGCCGCCCCAAGATTCCCAAACCCTAGTCGAACCCGCCAACACAAGCGACAGAATCATCACCCTCCCAAACGACGACGACGACGTTGATACCGACTTCCCACCCGAATCCTTTTGGCTCTCCAAAGACGCCGAGCTTGACTGGTTTGACCGCAACGCTTTCTTCGACCGCAAGGACTCCACTAACGGCGCCGTTTCAAACTCCAATCCCTCATCACAGCGATTTTCCGTCACAAAGAAATCCAAGACTTCTATAATCGGTCTCCCTAAGCCACAACAGAAGCCTTGCTTAGTCGACGCGCGTCATCGTCGGAATCAGACTAACAATCGTCTCTTCCCGAAGCGAGGAGCCGAGCCTGGTGGCCCTGGTTCCGAGAAGGCTGATGCGTCGATGACCGAGCCTTCGTCTCCGAAAGTGTCGTGTATGGGTAGAGTGAGGTCCAGACGTGATCGGAATCGACGGATGAAGAATCGTCAACGATCTTTGAAGAAGTCATCGGAGAAGCCGACTACGACTGAGCTGCGACGGAAGATGAAAAGTGTCTTGAAGAATCTCTGCTCCATCTTCAGATCCGGATCCGGGTCGAAACCCGTACCCGAACCCGAGTCGCATAAGGCACAGGCGAAACCGACTGCGTCGCGGAGTCACGTGCTGTCACGTGAAGGGTCAGCGGCTGTGACTGTGAGCGTGAGTCCTCCGGGTCTGGGAAGCATGGCCCGATTCTCGTCGGGTCGGAGATCGGACGCGTGGGTGGGTGACGTGGCGGAGATTAAATCTGGGCAGTTGGATGGAAGGTGTTCGTTACAGAAGAGGAGAGCAGCTGGCCCGATTCTCGTCAAGGAAGTGAACTGCGGTCGTGATTGGGGGTCTGTGGGGCCCGCTTCTGTTTAAAGCATTAAAGCCAAGAGGAGTTCATATGTGAGGTAATTCTGATGTCTGATGTTGGCTTTTGTTACTTCATGTGTGGCTATGAGCCTCTGAATGTGCGTCTATATTATGACTTTTTGAACTCGAGTGTTTTGGGTGATCGGCCTTTGAATTCGACTAGTTTCGAAGATCCATAATGCGGGAAGATGATGAATTGTCCGAATAATCTCAGACATTGTTAAAATGGGTCATAGAATTGGAGATTTATATAGTGAAAATTAAGAGTCTACAAGGGCGACTGGTCAATCTCCAAACTGGAAATGTTGCATGGATAGTTGTGTTTGTGACTGAGCTTTAAATGGTAGGAGGCAGATGAGGAATGTGAATTTGATTATGGTGAGATGAACTGGAGAAGTCAATGTGTATATTTCATATTGTATGGTTGGCAATTGACATTTTAAATCAATGAGCCATTAGAGAAATTTTTGTTGGGGCTAGTGAGTAAGAATCAGGATTTGAGAATAGTCATGCTTTAAAAGAAAACTTTGTTTTGGTGTCACAATCACAGTCCTGTCCAACTGTTCCTTAAAAATCTGGCAGGATGTTGGACCCAGTTGGCAATTTCCCAAACTGATTATGTCCTTGTCCTTCATCGCTTCTTCTAGATGGTTCCTCCAAATGTCTTTTGACTACAGTTTCTGAAGCTACCCACTTTGTCATCACAGTCTTTGTTTAGTGATGTTAGGTTAACTTAAATAAACCGTGTGGACATAAAAAAGTTAACAACTACAGTTAAACTCCCTTTAGGTCTAAACCCCAATCTATGTCGTCTTTCAACTCGCTGAGATGTGAATGTGATCCTCCATCCACCACTTTCTGTTTCCTTCAAGACTGGTGGTTGCTCTCGCCACCTGCGTTCTCAGAAGCTTCGTTTGTTGCTTACGGTAGTCCTCCAGTTACCGACTATCAGATGACTGCCAAAGTAACTGCAGTTTTATTCTCTTTATCACTTCTAAACAAATAGCTGCCTTCCGCACTCCGGTAACCTGATGATTAACTCAAGGAATAGTTTGAAACTGCATCTGTCCATGAATTCAATAGTATGTATATTTAATAATATTCTCAACTGAATTAACTGTGCCAATTCAAGCGCCTTTTGTTAACTATTTTTCTAAAGCGCGACTTAAATAATAAAATTACATTCTACTGAAATTCCACTCAAACCTAACTTAAGAAAAATAAATAAATATTCTTCTAATAAAACTCTACTCATGGATCACATTTACAAGTAAAACAATTATGATTTCTAATCTATCACATAAGAAAAAGGACTGATAAAACTGTGCACAATATTTAGTTTACTTCAAATTGATATCTGATGCTAATTTATGCCTCAGGGAACCCATGCAAGCCATACGCTTTCAGCTTCTGAATGCACTGCCTTTTTTCATTAGTTTCTCTGGAGATTTGAAATACAGTACGGCTTATACTTCAGAGTATGATCCATTGAGTTCATATTCATAAAACAGGGATAACAAATGAGCACTAAGATATGCTTCGCGTAACGTCTAACAGTATATTCCTCATGACAGAGCTAAATTTCAATATTATAGCTGTAGTTAATTAGTATGCAAAGCTTGTTGATTACATGAGACACCTCTATAGGAGATAGCTACATACCATCTGAAGATGTATATGTAATTAAACTAATGGTGAAATTATGAGTCACCTCCATCTCCAACTTCAAAATCATCTACCTCGCCGGAAACGACCTTTCCGGTGAAATTCCCCACGCTGTTTCGTCTCTCCACCGTCTGGATCTGTCGGATAATAACCTACATGGTTCGATCCCTTCGTCGTTCCGGAACTTGAGTCGATTGCTCACGTTAAGGCTAAAATGCAGTTTAACTCATGCAGGTATGTTGCCAGCAAACTGAGGTCCGAGGAGGATTCCGCTGGATTGGTCAACAAGGATCAGCTTGGTGCTGGGAGCAGCGAGGGGACTTGCGAAATTCCATGAGGATTACAGCGTATCAAAGATTCCTCATGGAAATGTGAAGTCGTCAAATGTGCTGCTAGACAAAAATGGAATTGCTTGCATATCTGATTTCGGCTTGTCATTGCTGCCGAACCATTTCATGCTATATAAACCTCCGGAACAAGCTGACGTTAAGAAGCTCTCACAGAAGTCTGATGTTTACAGTTTTGGTGTAATGCTGCGTGAAGTATTGACGGGGGCGAGCCCCATCGCAGTACCCATGTGAGCATGTCGTACTAGATCTTCAAGTGCTGAGGAGGATGATAATGCTATGGATTTGCCTAAATGGGTGAGATCAGTAGTGAGTGATGAGTGGACAGCAGAGGTGTTTGATAAGGAGCTGTTGAGTTACAAGAACATTGAAGAGCAGCTTGTGACAACTGACAATGCTACATATAGCATTGGCTTGTGTGACTGTGCAGCCTGAGAAGAGACCATCGATGACCCGAGTAGCTAAAATGATCGGAGAGATCCGAGTAGAAGAGTCCCCTCTAGGAGATGATTACGACGATGGGTTGGCTAATTTCTAAACCTCGTTGGCCTCTTCCTCAAGTAGTTCAATCAAATGCTCCATCAGTGGTGGTGGTATATCTATGCTCTGTAGTTCTATTTAAACCTTTGCTAGTGGCTTTTATATAGTGTGACAGTGTGTGTGGCTTTACACGCCCTAATTATAAATACATAAATTAACCCTCAAGATGTGGTAACTTTGTAAACTGATGAACACCAACTTTTTAAAGTAACATTTAATCACACAAGACCAGCAAACAGAGAATCAGTTTGGTAAGTGGTAAAATGTACCCATGTGGATAATGGATCGAACTGGCTCAGTCGATTCCCAAAGATGTCTTGGCTGCCAGATGAGTGAGCGATCTCTTATGGTATGTGGTGCGGAGTTTTTTGTATCTCTGGACAAATACTCCAACTTCTATCTCACCATCCAGGAATTTCTTGTGCAATGTTTCGGATTCGTCTTCGGCACTGTTTATGGCTTCTGAAGAACAAAAAACAAACAAACAGTTACGGTCACTCAACAAATTCGGATTTCTAGATTCTAAAACAGTAGTACTAAGAACCACTGCCAGTACAACTTAAGAAGAAAACTGATAACGTTGGACACCATGAGAAGGCTGACATAATCATATTTTTCTGCTTATCCCCTCTATTTTGAAGGGACAAGACTAACAGTTTTATGAATATGAAAAAGGATAACTAAACACTGGTCAGATTCAGAACCGGTGAAGAGGCATGCAACATCCCTCAGCCAATTCTCAATGCATTTAACAGTTCAGTGATTCACGATGGACTACTGATATAAAGAAAACACAACGTCACTTGCCATAAGGAAATCAGGCTGTTCTGACCTTGTAGCCTTTGAAGCAAAGATGAAGGGGAGTATATCTTTAAAGTCTCCTCCTTTTGTCTTTCAAGCTCATTCATTTTTTCTTGAGCAGCAGCTAATTCTGATGTTCGGATTATCATACACTGGGATGGTGAAACAAGAGAAAAATGTGACGATAGTAACTTTGGAAATCAAGCAACACATGGCGAACACTAAATCCCAACCTGATTCCGCAGCTCCACCATTTGTGGTTCCTTCTCCAAGTTCGCCTCTGCCGGACAGGATAAACAAATATGATTCAATGTACCAGAGAGGTGTAAAAAAATGCATCGAACGTACAACATATGAGGGAATACTCACTCGTAAGTTGTAAGGTTTCCTTCCGCAGTTCATCCCTCAACTACAAATTATAAAGGAATCGTTGATAGAGAAGCTTTTAATCGATAAAAAGTTCCATTCATTATATGAAGAAAAACAGGATGAAGCATATTTTCTTATGATATAAATATATAATAATACACACTATGGAAACAAAATAAAGTTGTATACCAATGGGAAAAGCTTACACTGTTTTGAATCTTGACTTGGTCCAGAGATAACAAAAACTGGTTGTATGCATCCTTGTCAGATAGAAGCTTCCTCAGCTCATCAACACTAAAATTACCATAAGAGCACACTGTGAATATGATATTTAAAAACAAGCAACCCAGAAATAAAGGGAAAGGGAATGTTTTAAAGAGTAATATCCAGTTCATTTAGAGTTACACATCTAGCCGTACTATTACAACAACAAGTAGCATCCGAGAAACATAAATCTACAACCTGCGAGCAGTTTAATGTTTTTATGGCCAGTGTTTAATTAAGTAATCATACTGTTCACATCCTCACTTCCCTGGAATTTTTTTCCTTCTATTGCATAAAATGTCGAGTAATAGTTTGTAAAAATGGATGATGTAATATCATATCAAAATCCTAACCTTTTCCCTCTTAACTGATCAATAATCCCTGCAGCTTCACCAGGGGAAACATGTGATGCAACTGAATGTTGATTTTGGAAGCCTCCGGATGCAGTGCTACTTGGCGTAGTAGGGCGAGATGAATTCGGGGAGCCAATAGTGGAGGTTCCATTCCAAGATGAAGGTTCTTGCGGGCGCGCTTGAGCTTCCTGCTCCTGTGACCCCCTGCATTATGCCAAACTTTATTAACCAAAAAAACAATGTAACACTACATGTAACTGGCACATTCCTATCAAATGACACAGAATCCATTAAAGCATTACAACTGATGACTTCCCTCACACAACTTTCACTACGCAGACATTTACACACATAAAATTCCGAACGCTTCCTGACAAGTTAAAATGCAGCTAAGAGTAAAAACTCAGAAAAATTTCCTGACAACCGAAATATGGCTAAAACGAGTGAGTGTGTTAGGTTTAACAAGGAACCGAAATAGAACCAAAGCACTTAGCATAAAAACTTTCTTGTAAAAATCATTTTTCCACAAATTTTCCAACTCATTAATTTCCATGAACCAAACGGAGAGTTAGAATAGACAAAGCAATCAATGAAAACTGTAAGCACTAACGGCAAGCAGTTGTGGAACCGAAGCCCATTAGCAAAGTTGGGAATCGATCAGAGCAAAACAGAAATCGGCTTACCAGAATCGAAACATATCTCGAACAAGTCGCCGAATTTCAAGTCAACGGAGATCAAGAGAATTGAAAAAACCCTAATCAAGTCCAGGTCAATAAGTATTAAGGGTCGGCGACACGAAAGATACGATCAGCAACAGCAGACGAGACACGGAATCATCGACGCGATCTTCAGATCAGATTCGTTTCGGCCGGAGAAAAATATGTCTACCTACCGGCTGACGCGTGAGGCCTGACGACCTGACCCTTGACTGTGAGCCCCTCTATGGAGAAGTGGGCTTTCTGTCGTAACGATGGCCCAGTAATTTAACAAGCCCGGTTTGGCCTAACATACGGTAACAAAGGACTGACTTTAACTCTGTTTTTCTCCAAACCGCTTTATTTTGCTGCATACATGCAGATGGGCAAACCCATACCTGACAATTAACAACTTCATTCATCTGCTCCAGTTTGCAACTGAGTAATTTTGCTGTCATGGCTTTTACAACACAAATCACGACCTCATCCACACTGATCTGCATTATAAAGAGGCAAAATCCTCAATGACATTGAAATTTATCTTACGTACTAAATGCAATTTTTGACGAGCTACGCACATGCCTGTATTGTGTCTTTAATGGTAGCATACAGAATCTGTTGAAGTAAAAAGATGCTCTTGGGGAATTGTCATTATCTCACATCGCCAAAATGAAAGAATGATGCTATATATATCTTGGTTACCACCACCACAACTCACAAGCCTTGGCTTTTGAGTTGAATTGTCGGTGGAATCGCAATATACTATAATTTCACAGAATCTGCGAAGAACCAAATTTGTAATATAAACTAGCTTGAGCTTGAAAACCCAATGAAATGCTTGTCAACATTCAACAAGCATCAAACATAGGACAAGAGGCCGGTAATCTAACCATATGTCTCTAATAAAGCAAAATTAGGAGCCTAGGTCAGTGGGACTCTTTATAAGCGTCCAGTCTTTGAGTAAGAAATATGTTCAGAAGCTGATAGATTGAAGCATATTCCCCATCTGATTCCAATTGTTTTATTGCAGGCAGATCACGCGTATCTGATATGTCTTCGCCAGAAAAGGTACCAAGATATTTGTTGAGGAACTTGAAAGAATCCTTAGGAGAGCTGGATTTCATATAGAGATATCATATAAACACTGAAAATATACATATTGCTGCAAAAAAATATCTAAAAGATGATTGCATTCTAGTTTGCTCTCAAGACATTGGTAATAGATGCTCCGCAACTTTCGAGTTCAAGGCCAATGTGAGGGCCTTCATGTAAACATGAAACCGATCCTCCAGAAGATTGTAAAGAGTGAAAAGGTTATACAAAAGGCAAAAGGAATCAATGAAGAGTAACATACAGAACTCTGCAAAAACAGCAAGATGCAACAAGTAAACAAATTTACATCTTCAAGCGAGATGCAGATTTGTCATTTGGTTGTTGACAAACTTCAGTAGAAATGAATAATGAGTCTTGCCATCTCTGATGTCTCATTACCACAAAATTCATAAAATTTCACTGCATCAAAAAATTCATCTGAAAACCCTAAACTGCGTAGAAATGACATTAAATCAAGGTACCTCAGGACCAGCATCCGCACATGAAAGCTCCGATGTGAATCTGACGACGACCAGCGCCGGGTCTTCCTCTGACATCGGCACGATAAGCGGCGTCGAACCTCTACGCGTCGAAAACGTCTCTATGGGCGGACGTTAAGCGGGTTATAGATCGAATTTTTGAAGCGGATGACGAACAAGGAGCTTCCGTTTTGACACTGGAGCATCCGCTTCTGCGAAAGTTGGAAGCTTTGACAAATGACAACCATCGAGCAGTTTGCGAAAGTGCAGACTCATTTAATAGTACATGGGATCTTTAAGAACTCGCTGACGGCGAGTCGGGTTGTGAAATTGTGCTTCGTTGTGTGATGTACGGCGTGCGGTTGAGGTGTTTGGGAGGCTTGAGGAGCCTGATGCATTTTTATGCAACACGATTGTGAGGTGTTATGTTAATATGGGAGAATGCTGGAGGTGGTTTGGAGTTTTATGAGAAGGAGATTGTTGGGAAAGGGAGGATCTTGCCGAATCATTTTACGTTTCTTGTGCCGGTTAAAGTTTGTGCGGATTTGGGTTGTGTTTGGAGGGGAGTGATGATGCATGGAAGGGTTATGAGATTGGGGTTTGAAGATGATTTGTTTGTGAGGAACTCGTTGATTCATATTGTATTCTGTTTCTGGGAGAATTGGGGATGCACGGAACGAGTTTGATGTAAGTTTTGTGAGATGGATTTAGTGACGTGGAATCCAATGGTTGATGGGTATGGTGATCGAGATGTTCAAGGAAATGCCAGAAAGAGATGATTTTAGTTTGAATACAATGATTGCAGGTTGTGTGAGTACATGATATGGATGCAGCTAAGAGGGTATTTGATGAGATGCCTGTGAGGGATGTTGTTTCGTGGGAATACCATGCTGGATGGTATGCTAAAGATGGTAATGTTGGTCTTGGCTCCCAGTTTGTTTGATGGCATGCTTAGGAGAAATGTGATTTCTTGGAACACAATGTTCGCATTGTATGTGCGCGTTAAGGATTTTAGTGTGTGTTTGCGGTCGTTTGATGCCATGAAGGAGATGCAAAACCAAAAGATGCCACACTTGTCAGTGACTGCTTGTGCAAATTTTGGTACGCTGCACAGATGCAAATGTATTCATGAGTTCAGACGGTCAAACATGATCAAAATGGATGTTCTTTTTTCAACTGATCTGCTGACAATGTGCTCGAAAGAATGAGCACACCCTAACCTAGGTAGGATTAATGAAGAATCACTTCACATAATGTGGAGAATCGAACCAGTGACATCTTGGACCGCTCGATCATAACCCGTTTCGCAATCATGACCTCATACTTCAACAAATAAAAATTTAACAAATAAGTATTTAGATGCACATTTGACTAACTTTATTAATCATAAACTTTATGCTTTGAGCGGATATTTTTATGTAAAATTTAACTCATCTTGTGTTTTTGCGAGGAAAAACATATACCGAAGTCCCGGATTGAGATCGAAACCTGCCAAATGCTAATAAGAGCCTCATAAAACTACCATCAATCATTAAATATGTTTATAGTAAAAACACGTCACTTCAGTTAATTGTTTAGTAATTCGCGTCGTTTGAAAATGATTGTAATTAGCAGTTAGCAGAGTCGGGTCCGAGTCCTTGAACTCCTTAACTCTTACTTAAACTATAAGATCTTTTTTAAATTTTTTTATCTTCACGTGTCTCCAATCCTATAAAACCAAGAAACATAATTCTCCAATCTTTTGCAACATCAGATCACGGGGTCCGTGTTGTTTTATCGATGTATTGGAGCATGTACGTCCCGCTAAACCTTAAAGAAAAGAACATTATTAAACAACAACAAGTCATGCCCATTTGCACCCAACTTTTCCTAATTCGGATATGTCAACTTTTTTTCCAGATTAGGTCAAAATGTACCATACAAAGATAATGATGTCCCATGACACTTTGATTAGCCCACACCCGCCTTTTTTATTATTCCGCTCTTTACTTTCTCTGTTAAGTTCATAAAACAAATTAGGGTCATATTTATCTAGGTTGACGGTTTGGCTATAAACGAGTATTTGAAGATTGCTTGGTCTCCGGCTGGCTTACTACTTGTTTTTGGAAACCATTGATGTGTGTGTCCTCAGATTCGGGTTGGACCTTTGAGAATTCTTGGACAAGGCTTGAGATATAGACGCTATAATTAAGGCATTATACTCTCTGCTCTGGGTATACATATTTTTTGCACCGAGATTTAGATATTTTATTTTGAGTGGTACTGAAAATATTGTTATTCTTTGTCAGCCCTGCCCGACGATGCTCTCATTAAAACCCATATTTAGGAAATACACATTTGTGTGCTGCAGCCTGCAGGCATAATCACTCAACTTGCATTGCCTCTTTTTGGTCCTCTAGATTATAATTCCCATATTTTTGTAACCTCTTATTAGCTCGGTTCCATACATAAACCAATAATTCGAGTTGTATTTATGTGCATCTAATGATATCACCAAATCAAGATCACTAGGTAGATTAAAACTGAGCACAAAGTTGATTTAGGGTTAGTTGATGCTAGGGGATTTAGGGTTTTAAAGAGAAACACAAAAAATGACATGACATACATGTTGCTTAATGATACTTCCTCCGTCCGATAATGTTTTTCTCATTTTCTTTTTTTGTCTCAAAATATTCTTTACATTTCCTTAAATGAAAATATTACACACTTCTTATCTCCAACCTATTCACTTTTCACTCATTCACTTTTATATTTTTATCTCACATAACTTAATTTTCTTAAAAATTGCGTCATTTCTCAAATGAAATGGGACGGTGGGAATACTAAATAGGCGTGCCGGAGTCCCATGTGATAGGGCTTCAATTAGAATCTCAGGTAAAGCTTTTTTTTTTTTTAGCTTTAAGCATTGCTTTCCATTTTGTGTACAGCATGGTCCCCAATGTGCGTCAACAAGGTCTTCCATTATCTCACTTCAGTTTGTTACAAACACCTTAATTCCTTTCATGACCATGATCATCAAGGGTTACGTTTTTAATGTTACAAGACCTTGCGATGAAATGATAAGATTTATGTAGAGGTTTAAGCTTGACGGAGACAACACGTGGCGACGCATCTGCCTTTGCTTTTGCTTTAACTCCCTTCATATCCTCCAAGCAATGGTCGGTTGAGTTTCAAGCATATTTCTTTCATTTTCCCTTATCATATGTATCTATCACCAACCAAAGCAAAGCAAAGCAAATGCTATATGTGTATGTATGTATGTGTTTACTTTGCCTTTATACATATAAACAAGAGCTTTCTCAACACTGTTCATAGACTAGTTAAGAAGAAGAAGAAGACCTCTCTCATAGAAGAGGTAAGTAAGGCAAGCCAGCAAGAGGCAGCACCAGCAGCTTTGTAGTGTTTACTGTTTAACAGTTAGAAGAACAGCTCTCTCTCTCTCTCTGTCTGATGGCAGTTGTGCAAAATCTTTATTACTGTATCATCAGATTCAAGATCAGATAGATTTGTCCTCCATTTGGGACATATCCTTCTGCTTCTTTCTCAGATGTAAGATTTCTCTCATCCTCTCTCAAGTAATTTTTGAACCTAATTCGAGACCTTCCTAACCCCAGACTTCCATTTTTGTTCTTTCATGTCTAAATATGTAATATTTTCGTTGGATAATGTTATTCCTATATATTACCAAATAAAGTCATCACAGTCATATTTTTCTCTTATAGTTGGATCTAGGGATCCATTTTGCGGTCTACAACTTGGGCTTTTCCCGTGTATATATAATATATGCATCTTGTAGATTGAAATTAACAAAGTGATTTCACTATTCCAGTGCTGCATGCTGACCAGTTTCTTATTTGGAGAACCATTATGAGTAGCAACTTAAGATGATGCCAAGTACAAGCGAAGGGGAAGAGTTCCCAGACAAACTGGACAACAATGACAATGGTGCAGGTCCATCCTCCAACATTGCCAAGGCTGACTTCACTAGTTCCTCAGCATGGTTGAGGTCAAAAGATCCTAGGATTGTGCGAGTTTCCCGTGCCTTCGGAGGCAAGGACAGGCATAGCAAAGTTTGCACCATAAGAGGGTTGAGAGATAGAAGGGTAAGGCTTTCGGTTCCCACTGCTATTCAACTATATGATCTTCAAGATAGGCTAGGCCTTAACCAGCCAAGCAAGGTTGTTGATTGGCTTCTCAATGTGGCTAAGGATGACATTGATGAACTACCTCCCCTACAAATACCTCCAGGATTCAACTTCATCGACCAAGCTCATCAAGCTATGCTCGCTTCTTCTTCGCGTGCTGCTAATCAACCAGTAGGCACCACCAGTACATTACATACTGACCAAGAGCTTGGCTCAAATATAAATGCCAATTGGGAGGAGGATGATAATGCACCAACTGAACTACAAAAGTCTAGTTTTTGGACTAGTTCTCAACCGAGGTCCACCAAATTCAAACACGCTATTGGTTCAAAAGAGGTTGTAATGAATGAGAAAGAAATGTGGAAAAATGGCATGAATGGTGATCATGAAGACGATCACAAGCTTGAAACGTTGGAACTAGGCCACGGAGGAGGTGGAGGTATGCAATTAGGTTCATCAAGCAGCAATTTCTTTCCTAGAAGCGGCAATCACTCCTCACTACAAAACTTTCTTCACAATGTGTCACCATATGGTTCTTACTACCACTTGGACTATCCATCAAACTTTTCCTTGTCCTCTTCATCCTCCCAATCAGAAGACCACCATCACAACCATTACAATGTTGTACCATTACAATCAGCGTCACTATCCTTACCATCTGGTCCTCATGTTCTAGTTTGTCCCCCAGCTATGGCATCCCAATCTTACCTCCCTTCACATGTCGCCACAACTGCTGCCCCAATGGAGCTTGATCCAAGACAATTCATCAACCATTTTCAGATATTAAATCCCAACCAACATCAAAGCTCCTTGCACATGTCTTTAGACGATGTTAACAAAAAGATATAGCTAGCAAGTTTTATCGCAGTTGAGGACCGATCATTCAGCGGCTGCTAGGGATTGATCGCTAATATATATCAAAGTGGGTAAGGATTCAGTAATCTGACCTCTAGATTTTCGTCAATTATATCTGTGAGATTTTGTACTAATTCTTAATTGTTTTTGTGGCTTCATCTTGTACTCTCTCTACATATATGTGCTCTTTGTTCATTCTGAAGATTTTACCTAGAGGCCTCCTGATGGGTTTTCAACTGTGCATATACATTGCATGCAGCTCTCCAACAAATATCATCTTAATTTATTAGGCAGCCTTCTATATGTTGTGCAAGCCTGATTTTCTAACTCTTGGGATGAGTCAGTCCCAGTGCAGTGAAGCGTCCACAATACACAGAAAAGGATACTGGAAACTGCAGAGGTGTAGACAGAGATGATGAGAAAGAGAAAAACGCATGGAGAGAGAGAGAGAGAGGTATTAGTACTACAGTGTGTGTGGTATACAAAACCTGTATGCTTTATCATATTCTGGTGAATGAATAAGACACGGTCACACAGACGATGACACATAGGGGCAACAAGTTGAAGTACAGACAGAAGTGTTCTTTGAATTTGAGCACAATATCCAACAAGAGTGTAAATCAGATAAGTAAATGTGTAATGGCATGATAAATCAGTAGTGGCATGCAAAAAAGCTTCCAATGTAGCAGAATAAGCAAGCACATAATTAGAAGAAGAGAGAGAAGTGGGCTAGAGTTGTAGAAGCCACCATCGATCCAGCTTTGGATTTCTGGATCACTCAACGTTGGAGTAAAAAAAAACTAGGGCTTTAAAGGGCTTAGCTAGCTAAACTTTATACAGAAAACTTAGTGAAGACCGCAGGAGTAGAGGAGGGACCACTCTTTCTTTCCATTGCTTTGTTTTTATGCGGAGAAGTGTTATTATAATTAGTACTCCGTCCTAAATGATCTTCCTGTTTGGGTTGATGACACGGTAATTAAGGAATAATGAGAGTGTGAGAGTAAAAATAAAATAAAAG
>JAWWMW010000346.1:129562-140497 GCA_035048345.1 Echeveria elegans | reverse complement strand
CTTAAAATTTTATACAGGTGGTTAAGTGAAAACTTTTTTTATAAGGGTGGTTTTGTGAAAACAGGTGCTTTATAGGGATGGTTTTGCGCAATTTACTCTATTAATTAATTGGTTTCTTTATTTACACAGTATTTTTTTGACCTTAAAATTAACATTTTAAATTAAATTTCATGTTGTTTTTTCCTCCGGAATTAATCCTTTTGCTCTACAAAAAAAAATCTTTCATGATTGGCGTGGTAATTGTGCAATAATAAACATAACTTTTGGACATGGTCAGCCAAGTAATTTAATTTTATAAAATCTGAGTCAAATTTTAAAATTTTCTTTAAATGATATATATATTCTTATAAAAGATTAGGAAACGGAACTAAAACTAAACCTAAAATTATATTGTTATCTCATTCTCCACCATTAATCACAAATACGGCATTAAAATTAAAGATAATGGATCCGGTCCGGCCCATTAAATAAATTTTCAAAATTTAAAAATTGAAAATATTAAAAATTAACATTAAAAATTTAAAATTTAAATTTAAAATATTAAAAATTAACATTAAAAATTTAAAATAAGCAGAAAATATTTAAAAAAATTTAGGTGAATCAAATGGAGATATAAAAATAATTCCCGTCGGAACGACGAGAGGGCAGCTAGTATATATATATTACTTTAATGCAGGTGCGAGTGATTTTTTTTCTATAAAAAAATAGTTTGTAACAATGATCTAATATATAATTTGGATTTTGGAGACAGACAGGTATATACACTAGTGTATGGTTTCTAGTTTCCACTATGACTGCATCAAATCAAGGCAGCCAAAGTGCACAACAGTTTTGAGTTTGAGCAAGCTATTAAAGACTTATTGACCTGGCTGTCAATCATGGCATCTACATGTTTTTGGACCAGTTCTCACCTGTCTGAAACTGATGGGTTTAGTCTACTTCCAGCCTTGCATTGTAATATTCGAGAAGTGTAGTTGTATAGGCTGGCTGGCAGCAGTTAGCCGACGAGTCGATAAAAGTCTTCCATTGCTGTGTCACTGTTGAGCAGATTCAAGACCTGGTCTTCCCGTTGAAACTCGAACTGAGTTTCAAAATATGTGTTCTTTATTTTGTCTATTAGGGGCATCTGTTTTTGTGCGGTTAGTGTCTTCACTGCTATGAAAGAGCTGTTACAGCTGAAAGATTTAGGACCGGGATTAAAAATGTGATGAGTCCAACACAAAACAGTGTCATGACGGTAGCTGGTGAACATATTCTACTAGTTTAAGATGCCTGTTCAACTTGCCAGCAGTAAGATAGATCCATTCCGATTCGGGGTGAGACAGATCAAAGACGGTAAATTCATGAACCTCATGGTGCAGCTCTATCCAACTGACTCCTGATGTCTTTTGAACGTTGGTATTTTTCATTTGTGATCTTACGTGGGCAGAACTTTTCCAGTCTCCAGCAGCAGAGTATATGTTTGATAGCATTGAAGAATTTCCAGAATCCACTAGTTCTAACTTAAATATCCAGTCCTGATCCGCAAGGTCGACTGCGCTATGCATTTTACAAGCACCAAGAAGAGTGCCCCATATAATTGCATTTGGTTTCATTGGCATGCTCTTTACAAGATTAAATGCCTCTTTCAGATGCCCACTTCGGCCTAATAAGTCGATCATACAGCCATAATGCTCTATTTCTGGCCAAACTCCGTAATCAGTCACCATATTATCGAAGAAAATTCGCCCCTTATAGACAAAACCAGCATGTGTGCATGCACATAGCACACCAACAAGGGTAATTTTGTCGGGCTGGAACTCTTCTTGTTTCATACTTCTGATGACGTTGAGAGCTTTCTCACCATGCCCATGAATTGCTAAACCTTGAATCATTGCATTCCATGAAACCACGTCTTTATTCGCAATCCTGTTGAACACCTTAAAGGCTGTATCCAATTCACCACATTTCGCATACATGTTTACCAGCGCATTTGACACAGCCACACTACAATCATATCTAACCCTCGCCATAGAGGTATGGCCCAAGCAACCCTGACTCAGCACAAGCTGCAAGAATACTTATAACAGTCCCATCATCAAGGTCCATTTGTGCTTCCTCCATTATTGATATATGACATATGACTAAAAACGCTGAAGGTGGACCAACTTGTATGATTTACGGTTCGGTTCACATGTTTTGCGGCAGTTTGGTTTATTCACGGTTTAATTGAATAATGCTCTTTCAGAATAAAATATACACTTGAACTGCAGATGAGTGACTTGCACTATGCACTTCGAAACAAAACAAGGGAAACAGTACATGTTAAATCAAACTGATCTCTCTACTTCGGAACATTAGTTGTGTCAAAGGAGAGTTAAAAAGATCTGTTTGAGGTTATATTTCTATTTGAAGGTAATAGAAAAGGCCTATGAAGAGTTAAGAAGCTGCGCGCACCTCATCTTGATCTGCACCATCATCATTCTCATTTGAGGTTGTGGAGTTGGTTGTATCTGAGTTTTCAACTATTACTGACCCAGCACTACCGTCGGCAGCGATCCTATTGAGAGATGAAAATGACAACGGGTCGTAAGTGGAGCTGGCCTTTCGAAGACCTTGTAAGGTTCTTATAGCAGATAGGGTACTTTGCTGTAATTTATTTGTTTCCCTGGCTACAGTTTCCTCTGGGAGTGTTGATGGTCTTCCCGATGTGGAGGCTGCTGCATCGTGTTGCTTCTGATTTTTAGCATCTGACAGAGCGGCGGTAGATTCAACGACCTCGGGTTCTATTGGGAAAAGAAGTTCAAGATTTGCTTCACATTCACGAACTAGCCTAGTCAGGGGCTCTGTTGTAAAGAAAGGCTGATGAAGTGCTAATCGTGTAAAAGGAAGACGAAGCAGTCCACCAGTCCTCTTGTCATACTTCTTCAAAATCTTATTGAGACCTGTCAAGCAACCAAGAAAATATCATTTATCAGATGCCATGCGGTGGAAAGACTGATGATATAGTTTCGTGAATATGACATTCCTACGTAGGAAAAGGGTCATAAATCATAATCACCTGCAAAATTTAGAGAGCTATAGTTTTTAAGAAGAACCATTTCCCCGTGAATGGTTACGAAGTCCTTCCTTATTTCCATTATTTCCTCACTAAATTCACTCTCACAAGTGAAAATATTGCCCTTTAGATTCTTTTCCTTCACCTTTTCAATGCGCTCTTTCAGTTCCTACACCATGTTCTCTAGTAGTCAGCGCCCAGCTCAACAACAACAAAAAATTATTTGCACAAATCTTGATTTCTAAAGAAGATTTAACCAATGGCCCTAGAGCCACCACTTGAATTTCGTCCTAGCTAGGAGTGCACGTATTGTATTTGACGGCAATACAGTTCTCATCATTCACCACATAGTTTTCATTTACAATGGCATGTTCAAAGGGACCTCGAACAGTGAATACGCGAGCCACACTAAGGACAGCATCCTACCAATAAACTTTACTTAGAAGTCACATGAAACCAAGTACAATGCTGATAATGGCTACTGCGCAAGTGACATATACCACCACCTCTCTAATCAAGAGTAAAACACTTTGCAGACCATAATCTTGATAACAGCCATATATCTATGGAATGAGGAGCTGAGTTTATAATAACACCATCCGCATAGCCAAATTCAAGCTACTACACGCATACTCCACTAGGATTGAAACAATATATCCAGAAGAAAAAAAATCAGATAGCTAAAACTCATAAATAATGAAGACTTGATCACGATCAATCAAAACGACAAGCACGAAAACCTTTTCAAGTGACCTGACCAGGAGAATGTATGAATGAGAAGGATTGCTCAAAAACAGTAATCACTCTTTTAACGCAGCTTCAACGATCTCCAATCTTTTTTCAGACTCTAATAGTTAATACACAATCTACCTCCAAATTCTCAACAATCTAATAGCTACTCTCTTGTCAAGCTTTCCAGTAATTGAGCTGAAAGATTCCAACCACCTCCAAACACTCATCAATATCCATTTCAATCAGATCATCACACACAACAACACATCAATCAACCTAATCAAAATTCACAAATTCACTATCACACCTCTGTCTATTAAAAACCATACATCACACCTGAGCACATAGAAAGACAAAGGGCACAGACCTGGAACCGAATGACGAACTCTTCCTCCTTATCAACGTAAAAATCATTGAATTTCTCAAGCTCGTCATTCAAAATCCTGACGAACCACGCTTCCAATGGATCGCCGTTCACATCAACGGCGGCATCGGATGATGTGGAAGTGGAAGAGCAGGTCTTGAGGAGCTTCTTCAAAGGCTTATAGCAGAGGTATTTGTCCTTCCAATCAGGTAGGGTTTCGTTGAGATGGATCGTCAACTCTTTCCCGAATTTCATCTCCTTGCGAAATTTTCAAGATCAAAAGATCAATCAATTTTATCTCCTCCCCGTCAACATTATATATTACATGATTAATTAATTTGTCATTATTCGTTGAATTACTAGTGATGATCTTTGTTTTTGTACGTATTGATATTAACAAACAGATAGAATGGATGAGCTTTCGTTTGGTGTCTTTTCTTAATTCCATTTCCATGCACCTGTCCACCCTCTTTTGCATTGTATTCGTAGATATATAATATAAATCCGTAAAAGAATTTAATGAAAAATGTTAATGTATTTGCATCTACAGATATAAAAAAGAATTAGAGGTGAGTTCGTCAATCTGACGGATCACGACATTAACATATGTTTTTATTATATCTCCGTTCGATTATCCATATTGTTCTTAACATTTACCGTTCTAGTTTTAATTTTTAAGATATTTTTATTCTGATGTCTTCATTCGATTCTCCTTAAATTTTTCGATGTATTCCACAAAATTTTAAAATTTTAATTTGTAAATATAAATTTCTTAATTTTTAATATTTTTGTCTTATTATTTTTTGTCGTTTTTTCTAACTGTTTTTAGCAACGAAATTAGAGATTTTTGTCGCTATATGTATAGTTATGGACATAAATTTTATTATACGTATACTAGCCTATCGTTTGTCGTTCCGACAGTGAAAAGAGGCAAATCAATTTTTAGATTCGAACCGGTCAAATACGGTGGTCAAACCTTCAAAAAGTGTCGTATGCCTCTTTATGCAATGCATGCATGATAGTCTTTAGTAAAAGATGAAAGAATATTTCGCTATGAAAGCATTGGAAGATTCTGTGAGAGACTTGAATGTGTGGACATAGTTTATATAGAGTAGATTTTTTAAGTTTGTGAAGTAGTTTAAGCGATGAGGGATAAAAGCGTTTTGACCCTCAGTATTTTGGGTTTGAGACAAATTTTAGCAATGAATTTTATAATTTTAGCGACGAAAAAGCCATCAGAATATGTGTAGTTGAGTACATTCTATTCTATTATATAATAGATATAAATGAATTTCTTATAAATCAAATAAACAGTTACAAATAAAAATGCATATGTATATGATGCACAAATAATTCTGTAGAATAGATTTAGTGCGGACTCAATCAACTTAAAATCATTACACGTAATCAAAAACACGTAAATCACTTATAATTTCTCTATTATAGTTGTTTGCTGTTCCAAAACTCATTACACGTAAACGTCCATTCGTGTCATGAACAATTTGAGGGAAAAAAAGTAAAATGAAAAGTTTCTTTGTCACAAAATACGAATTTATTTTCTCTATCCGGCAGATTTTCTGTTTGAAATCAATGAAATGTATCCAGCAAAAGGTTTAGCTCAATTTTTGGCTAATCAGATTAGGACTGGATTAACAGAAATTTCATATGGCAAATAGAGTACTTGACTCATGTTTCTGGTGTGAAACCATCTAACCAAACATCTTTCACAAATGTGAGTTCTACATAAGATGGTGGTCACTTCACTAAGAGGAAAAGTTAGAGATGAAGCGCTCTCAAGAGCTATATCTTCTCCAATGCCTGGAGGACATCAGCCTTCACGTCTTCAAAGTCCTCGACACCAAAACTGAACCTAACTAGGTTGTCCTTAATACCGAAACTAACCCGCTCAGCTTGGGTAAGATCCCTGAAACAATAAGCATGAGAATTAGAATAGTTGATCAAGTGAGTTTTGCAGCTTTGCACTAGAGAATAACTTATATTAAACTGCAACAGAAAAGATGTGTGGGTTGGGATTTTTGAAGTGAAATGGTGACATACCAATAGGACATGATAGCAGGCTGATCCACAATGCTCTCACATCCTCCAAAAGATGGGGCTATATATGGGATCTGCAGTGCATCAACAAATTTGATGGTCTTGTGAAGGTCTCCATCAACCTGAAATTATATCGTGACATTTAACTTCTGAATGAATGTGCATATTATAGGACTAGGGCGAGGGGGTTCGCTACTCACCTCGAAACTAACAACACCGCCATATCCAGTCATTTGCTGCCTGGCTATGTGATGCTCGGGATGACTTTTTAGGCCAAGATAATAAACGTGCTTCACCTGCAAATTCACAAGTATAACAACAATACACACCTATAAAGATCATGAAGCAAGTGTTCCACATCCACATTTGTTTCTACTGCGTAACATAGATCTACAAATAGAGAAGCGATATCACCTGGCACATTTTTAACGAGTTCTTAAGAGTACAAACCAGAATTAAACATTTGATTTTTGGCCAGCATTTCATAGCAGTGAACTTTTCTATTTTAAGTTAAGTAACAATATTTTGGCACATGAGCCAGAACAGTACATAGAGGACGCTGAATCTAAGTAGCTGATTTTGTAAATTTTTAGGACCCCAAATTCTCAATAGAAATGTACTTATCAACGAGCTGTTACTCATTCAAGGTACCTTAGGATGGGCCTCTAAAACTTCGGCCATTCTCATTGCTGTCAGATTCTGCTGCTGTACACGAAGATGCAATGTCTTCATGCCTCGGATGATCAGGTATGCCGCATTCTGCAACATTTTTAAGAAATGACATAATTTGCATGCTACTTAATCATATAAAATCAAGCAGGAAGCAAAACCAAACACCGAATAAAACGCCTGTTTCATTAAAGAACTCATTTAACATGATGACACTTTCATGAAATGCCATAGCATGCGCTCACAATGGCGTTTTCCAAACAATGAGTGAGTTACTACTTACTATCAATAGAACAGTAAAATATTAAAATACAACTTACTTACCGGATTGAGAACACCACCAAGCACATGATGTAGAGTTCTAATTGTAGTGACCAACTTTTCAGAACCACTGATGCAACCAGCAATGACCTATAAATACCAGTTAGCTTTGGCTTGATTGCTGATTTAATTATCTAAATCAATGAAAAACCTCACAAAGCAACTCTTATTTACATCATTATGTCCAGCGATAAATTTAGTTGCAGAATGTAGAACCAGGTCGGCACCAAGAGCAAGGCCTTTCTGATTGAGAGGTGTAGCAAATGTTCCATCAATGCATACCAAAGCTCCATGTTTGTGGCACAAATCAGAGACCAACTTAATGTCAACGCATCTGAACAATGGATTTGTTGGAGACTCCGTGAAAAATAGTGAGACCTGAAGAGACCAGCCCAAATCTTGTTATCATGATACTGTATAAATCAATCCTAGAACATCTCAATATTTACAGACGGGAAATCAACTCACGTTGTTATTTTTGAGAGCATACTCGAGCCCCTCATTATCAGCAGGATCAATCACAGTGGCCTGCACCAATTAAGAAAAACATTTATTTAGTATAGTAAATTACAAACCACAACACGTTTATTAATGCAGGAAGTATGAGCGATCGTATGCTACCCGTGAATGTCACAATATAAATATTCAAATGAAGCAGATTATTACCGTGATCCCCATCTTTGGAAGGAATGTCTCAATGAATATCCTGGTCTTCCTGTAGCAATCAGTGGTTGTCACAATGTGCCCTCCAGCTGGAACCAATGCCATCAAAAGCACTGTGCTAGCGCACATTCCTGATGCCAATATCAGAGTAGACTCAGCCCCCTCCAGCGCACTGAAATATTAAGTTTCATTAAATGATTTGTATATTGTATGTTACAACTAATGCGATATCATACTTCTTAAAGAAAGACAAACCTCATCTTCTCCTCTGCAACAACTGTGGTTGGATTACCATATCTCCCATACTCAAAGCTAGCACTACGCTTCTCCTGGAATGTTAGCAAAACATCATGATCATCAGACCACCAAAATAGAAACTTTTTTTCCAAAAAGAGATGCCAGCTTACACAAAAGTAAAATCCAAAATAAAACAACTCAGCAAAAGGAAAAAAAAAAGGTCATCCATTTCATCAGTGAAATCGACATTGCACCAGCCGAGGAAAAGGATGAGAAGTTACTGAGTACAGACCTTGAAATCAATCAGCTCAGCTGTCTTCTTAAAGAAGTACGCTGAAGTGTTGACAACTGGAGTTGTAATTGCATCAGTAACAATCCCTCGACCTAATCTCTCACCTGGATCATCATCATCACCAAATCCCGCACTCAACAACAATCAGTGCACTATAAACACATTTTTATATAATAAATTAAAACAAATTCAGTGTCCATCAGGATTTCCAACAAATCACATAAACAAAATCCATAAATCATATCCAACTTTCAAATGTTCTCACGATAATAAATATACCAGCATGAACAGCAAGACTCCCATCGGAGTTCAAAAAGGAGGGCTTAAACTTCCCATCAACCACATCCTTATCCTGTACACTACCATTACAACCTAAGTCAGCAGAATCAGCAGAGTTAGCCTTAGCCTTGTCACTCCAAGAAGCCGCAACGATCTGCGCAACACCGATGTTGCTACAATTCCTTCTAGCCTTAGTGCTCAACTGCCTCACGAAATTAGGCGGAAACCTCAAGATCAGAGAAGACAATCCATAAGCCCTAACAGGGGATTTCGAATACCAAGGCTGCTGGGGCGGGTTGTCGAGCTTGGGGAAAGCGGGATCGGATCGGCAGCGGAATGAGGAGGAAGCTGAGGTGGAGAATAGAAATGGTTTGGCGAAGCAGGTGGTGGATATGGCCATTTTGGGGATCGGCTTGTGGAGAAATGAGAAGTTGTCTTTCTCTCTCTCTCTCTATGTTTCTGGTTTTGGTGGCGGATTTGTCGCCTACAGCTTCGTTGGTTTCTTTTGTGGAGATTCGCAGGTTACTGACTCGTTGTTTGTTGTGTTGTTGCATTTTTATTTGTTTTTATTGCAAAAATAAATAATGAGCATGAGTGATATTCTGATCGGTTTAGGCTACACTAGGAATTACACAAGTGTATATAGATGTAATTCTTGATCTAGATTGAGCTGAATTTATAATATATTCGTTATTTTTAAGCTTGGAGGATATGTATAATTCTTAATTGGCGCTTGAGTGTCAAGCTTGATCTCAGTTCTAGATGCCACAATCCAGACTATTTGGATCTGATAATAATAATAGACGATTTTTCAAAGAAAAAAAAAGCATGAGTGACAAGCTGGCAGCAAAATTTTACTGTCTGGTTGGCAGATGATCCCTCGAGTTTTATCTTCTTAGGATCGACCCCTTCAGTTGAACTATAGAGGAGAATCTACAGAAGCATGGCATTAGTGCAGGATGATCCCACAGTAAAAAGCCGGATATTGCTTTGCTGGATTGAACTCTTCCTTGTATCGCTCAGTAAGTCATGAGCCAGTTTCCGCAATCCTTGAATGTATTTTACAAGGAGGCTGATGCCGATTCTAAAGCTCTTAATTTTTTAGTTACACTTGCGAGTTAAATCAGTTAAGAACATCTAAAAAAATTATGACATTCCTCTCTCTCATATATTTTCTCTTATTTTATCACTTTCAATCATCACACATACCAAATCAATCCCATGATAAAAAAAAATCACGTCATCTTTTTCACTTATACATTCGTGTTAAATGACTTTTAACAAATTCCCTCCGTTCCCAAATGATTTTTCTAATTTCCTTTTTGGATGTCCCTTAATATTCTTTATGTTTTTTTTTATATTAATTATTTCTCATCATTTTTCTCTCGATATATTCTCTTTCCTATTTTATTATTATTTGCTTTCTTACTTTTATATTATTCTCTCACTCACACAATTATTTTTTATCTCTACATACACTCTTTTTCCTACTTTATTATTATTTACTTTCATACTTTTACATTATTCTTTCACTCATACAACCATTTTTTTCTTTCAATACATTTTCTCACTTACATTTTTTTCTCACTTTCTTAATTATTGTGTCAAACTCCCAACCAGGAAGATCATTCCTGGACGGAAAAAGTATATTTTTTAAAAATAATTAATAAAAAATATATCAAAATTGATGTCATTTTATAGAGTATAACTTTTAATTCATTGATCAAAATTTTATTGTATTTAAAATTATGTTGTATAAGAAATAAACGCAACACGATCATTATTTGGATTGAAAAAGTTATGACAGGGGACAAGTGTCACACTTTGATAATCAACTTATTACCAAATTTCATTTTTTTTTTTTGTATCTTCTCTGATGTCCAAATCTCCCGACGAAAAAAGTCATGATGGGGGATTCTCTAAGTAGTGAAAGTGGTGATATTTCACGTAGACAGCGAATTTGTAAGGAACTAGCAAATGCCCTAAGAGAAGGTATGACTATCTGATTTCTTTTTTAAATTATTCATACATGGTCAAGGATGGATAATCATAGATTCAAGCGGATGTGCGTTCGGAGCGACTCGAATTCGAGTGCACTTGATAACTAGATCAAGTTTTAAACATGTTATACTCGTTAACATATTTTCATATCTTATATACACTGGTATTAATGTCGGATTGATGTTGCTACGGTACATTAGTATACCTGTGAGAGCACTATGAAGTGTTGTGCTCATGTGTGACAATGTTTTAGCCAAGATAGCATCTGCGACAAAGGGCCACAAA
>JAWWMW010000346.1:88526-99024 GCA_035048345.1 Echeveria elegans | reverse complement strand
ATATAAAGGCAATGGTGATGAACAACGAAAAACAGGTGTTGACTTACAATTAAAATTAGTTTCCTTCAATTTATATTTTTAATTATAATTTCTCATATAAGGGAGTCAATATATATCAAAATATATAGTATGAAATTATTGTACGCAATACAGAATCCATAAATAACTAATACTAATGGAAACATGATCATCGATCCTGAATCGTATACATGACTAATACAACTACGAACAATCAAAATAAATAAATAAACAACTTAACAATCTAACAATAAACGTTAGATGCTCAAAATAAAGACCGTAGAAATAAAGACCTCTTACTATCTACGGAGTGAGTCCCTAGATGAGGAGAGAAATAAACATCTCTCACTATCCACAAAGTAGCTCCACATATGAGGAAAAGAATTATAATTGAGTTTTACGTTCGAGGGTAATGTAAAACATAAACCAATCATTCCAACTATTTCATACACCAACACCACTGACATCCACATACTTAATATCCTGATTTTGGCAAAATCCATCCACATTTCTTCGCTTGATGTACCCACCACATCCAGACTGTTGTTCCCATCCGCAACATGTATGTGATGCATCTTTTCACCGATCCAAAAGCTTATCACGGACAGCGTCTTCATCTTAATTTCCTCACAGATCTTCCCTTGAAGATTAGAAGAATATTCTGAGCTGCCAAGGATCTGTAAGTACGATTCAACTACATGCACATATCCAAATGTCCAACGGAGCAACTCCATTTTCTCGCGTCTTAAAGATTCCAAATTCAGCGAAAGGCGACACATTTCTATCTTTATTTGCTCAGTTTCCTTCCCAATCATCGGCTCGTCATGAAAAGTTGCCTCCTTTAACGCTTTCAACCCATTCCAGCACAATCAATCGAAATCTTGAACGGAGAAAGGGATAGTGGTACCCTGGTTTGGAGGACGGTGGAATCGCCAAAATGCGAGAGCCTTTTACCATTCGGTGTTGTTTTAGTTTCCTTCGTTCAATTTAGTTGAGTTTAGTTTTGTATTATTTATGTTTTTATTAAAAATACAAGCGATGCGAAAATTTTTTCGTGTCTCCATTCATTTTCCATCAAGCTTTCACATATTTCCTGTTATACTTTTTTCATATAATTATAATTTCTTGAATTATTTTCATGTTTTAAATTTTCTGAATATATTTCTATTCTAATTAGTTTAAACGTAATTTCTTTTTGTTTTTTTTATGTAATAACGCGATTTCCTTTTTATTTTTGGTAACTACAATATTTTGTTTCTTATTATTTGAAGCTTAAACGTAAATTCTTTTTGTTTTTTTATTGAATAACATGATATCCTTTTTATTTTTGGTAACTACAAAATTTTATTTATTATTATTAGAAGCTTTAAATGTGATTTTCTTTTTCTTTTTTTATTTAATTAATTGTTGGACTACGGCCGAAATAACATGATATCGTTTTTATTTTGGTAACTACAAAAAATTATTTATTATTATTTGAAGCTTTAAACGCGATATTCTTTTTCTTTTTTATTTAATTAATTGTTGGACTAGATAAATGCTATTCTATTATATTAAAAATATATATACTTTATTTCAGTCCATTTCGAATCAAAATAAGATTTTTTTATTCGGTACATTCATAAATTATTTTTACATAGCTAATAATGCATCCGAATCTATAGTATAGCTAATAATGCATCCGAATTTGAATTATGTTATTTAATGATACACGTGAGTGAGATGCATGTTATGTTCAGAACTATTTGTAAAAAATATTAATAGCATTTGCATATTTCAGGTTTTTTTTTTTGTTAAAAATTTGTATGATTTTGAATATTTTAAATCTTCAAAAAATAATTGAATTTCATTCCGAAATATTTGATCTAGTAGCAGGCCCATCCATTTAAAATCTATTAATAATTCAACTAATCAATCCATTTTGACACCCCTAAATTCATCAATGGCGCTAAGAACTCTTCGTACCGGATTCGGTTATCCGACCCAACTCCGACCTTGCGGATCGACTCATCGAACTCGCTGGGCAGAAGCCGTTTCCCCAACGCTGGTAAGAATATTATCCGGATTATCCAATCCAGTATTATACGGATCAAATAGTTTGAATAATTCATGCAACTTCGTGTCGCAGTGTTCAGGTTCGGATCGTAAATGTTCTCTGAATTTATTGAAGCTGAACGACGATGTAAGATGTTCTTGGGCCAAAATTGAATTTATTTCAGATTGGGTTGGATTGGCATTAGAACCCGAAATCCGATAGTAATACCCGCCCGTTGTTGTCGGACTGGATCACATCATATGCTTCCCTCATAGCGGAAATTTGCGTCTCCGTCCGCTCGGCCGTTTGGGGAGAATGTGGATGGGGTTCATATGACGGGTTGGATTGATCCGGTTGGGGAGAAATTTTATGATTTGGAGGGATAATGGGGTCCGGGTCAGGCTGTGAGGGATTGATTTCCGGGTCGGGTTTCGGATTTTAATTTTGATTTGGATTTTCCGGAGGGGGAGTAAGAAAATGGACTTTCTAGAAATTTGATTTGGTTTATTGATGTTGTGCTTGGAATGAGATTTTCTTCTAAACGTAATGAAGGATAGGGAAATGGGCGGAAGGACGGAAGGTGCCTTTCTTTCCTTTACTCCGATAGCCATTGGATTTCGGAGAAGAGGCATCAACCACCTACAATTTTCTCAGTTGCGTAAGGTTCCGTTTGGTTGCGGGAAAAAAGTGAGGAAATTTTTTTAAAAGAAAAATGATTTTCCCATGAGAAAGTTGTAAGGAAAATTTGATCTCATTTTGCCTATTTTTTTTTTCATTTTTTCCCTTTACAACCAAACACACATTTCATTTTCATTTAAAATTTTTTTTTAATTTTTTCTTTCCTCTCCTTTTTCTCCACAACCAAACGGGACCTAAAGAAATTATTTGTAAGCAAAATCGAAACATATGTAAACAAAAATAGAATGCAATTGTTTATATTTTTGTGCGGTGTATATTTAGTTCCCTTCATAATACGATTGTAAGCAAAACTGAAACATATATATGTAAACAAAAATAGAATGCAATTTTATTTCTATTTTTGTGCGGTGTGTATTTAGTTCCTCTTCATATTACAATGCATATATTGGAATAAATTAAAGGACAATTATTTTATATAGATATTTTTCAATAACATTCGCAGCTTGAGTTTTGAATCAATCATATTATCACATTCCAAATTGCAACTTAATTTTCAAAGTACATATGAGTGACAAAACCTAGCTCATTTTTACTGTCATAGTAGCTTCAGATACTGGGTACCTATCAATGCAATCACTCCATGGACCATTTGAGGCTTCACCAACAATAGGCCTAACACACTCCCAAACAGCACTACAACACTTCATTCCACTCCCAAACCCTAATTGCAAAACATTGTCACCTTTCTTCACTCTCTCCTTAGCCTCAATGTATGCAAGTTCATACCACATTGAAGATGATGACTGGTTCCCAAACCTATGCAATGTCATTAATGTGGGCTCAACATCCTTTTCGTTCAGCCTTAGCCCTTTACCTATCTCCTGCACCCATGGCCGGCCAGATGTTGGTAGAATGAAATGATCAATTACACTCTTGAAATTCGGAACATATACTTGGTGTCCTTCAGTACCTTTTTGGCTGATGATCAGCCTTCTTCTAAGCAATGAGAGAAAGTAACGAAATTTTTCTTGCAAGGGGAGGATTTGGTGTCCTAGGATAGTGAGATGGGGTCGAATTGTATCGGTCACAAGCTTCATCAACCCTCTTTGAACTCGAAAACCGGTCTTACCATCTGAGTCCTCATCGCGATAAGCACAATAGTAAGCTGCATCAATGTAAGCAGTCTGAGTTCTAAGAGAGTGGACCAAATAGTATTTTGCGATGTGTTTACATTGAGGCTTGTTTGTAAGTAAAATTGCAGCTCCACCCATCCGAAAGGAGCAGTTAAGGGCCAGCATTGAGGGATCATTGCCAGAGTACCAACCAGTCGTAAGGATCTCGGTGCTCAATACAACAGCATTTGAGTTTTTGTTAGTGGTTAAAAGATTCTTAGCCGTGTCAATGGCTGCAATACTGGCACTGCATCCCATGCCGGAAAGGCTGAAACTCTTGACATCATCCCTGAGCTTGAACTTGTTGATAATGATGGAAGAGAGAGATGGTGAGGGGCAGAAACCACTGCAGTTAACAATTAGGATATCAATGTCTTCTGAAGATGTTTTTGTTTTGAACAAGAGGTCTTGCATGGCTGAGAAGAGGACCATGTGGACTTCATTGATGGATTCTTCAAAATTCGCTTTGGGAGGGATGTATGCTAGAGCTGGAGGGAGACAGGTTTCTTGACTGAGACCTGACATGTGGAGGATCTTTGACATGAAAGAAAGTGTCTGTTGACTGAAGCAACCAAGTATTGACGCATTTTCGAGAAAGGTGGAGAATGGAACTCGGAAATAGCTTGGAGGCTTGAAGCATGCAAAGTCCACCAAGTAGATTTTAGGTTTAGAGAGGTATGGTTTCAGGATGCAGATGATCAAGACAGCTGAAGAGATGAGAATAACAGCATTGACAATATTAGGGTTTGGTTGATGAATTGTGAGGAGCAGTGTCTTGGCAGTACAGAGAGAGAGAGAAAATAGTGATGTGAATGCCAATAGCTGGTTGGCCTTGTCCATGGCCGAGAGAATTAAGAGTTCTTTGAGAGAGAAGATGGTGAGTTGATAGATGAAGATGAAAGTGCATTGGGAAGCTGGAGAGGTGGATATATACTTAGTGTAGGGTTTGACTAGTGAGACTGCCCTAGTGGTTGCAGGGTTTGGGATATGTCATATGTGTGTTAGTTAGCATTTAATATTGCATGGAAACGATATAGCCAATAGCCATGAAGCAATTTGTTTTCAAACCTTCTCACTGTAACCAATCATGTATTGTTGGCGACATTACATATGCAGTAGTCAACTAGACCGAATCACACTGTCATGAATAATGAAGTCAAGTGCACCATGTGTTCTAGAATTAGGCTGTCTGATTTTACTTTAAAGTTAGTTCAGATCGGTTAAGGTTAGTTCAGTTTAGTTCATTTCAGTTAGTTCAATTCAATTTATTTCAATTAATTTAATTTATTTCAGCTTCTAAATATAGTATCACATAATTCATTAGTGTCAATGTTCAGTGTCCACAACATCTTCATTATCTAGATTGTTTTACTCAATTTGAAGTTGATGAATCCTAATTAACATTATTATCACATATTTATTGTTTTTCTCAGTTCGGTTGCTACGAATAAACTATGAAATGTGACCCCAATATAAAAAACTACTAATAAATAAGAATGGAATGAGATACATCTACCAGTAGAACTCAATAATTAATAAACACTTTAAATTGATGGATTAGTTCATGTGCTAGGATATATAAATTTGTAGTTGATGCATATTAATTAAGTCGTGGAGCTTAAATGTTGCAAGTATGAAATTTGTTTGGCGTACATCTTCTGATTGAGTCATACCTCCTTTTCATTTTCAAATTCCAAGTGATGATGAATTTCCATGTCTCCATCATTGAAGATTATATTTAAATAAAATTGATGAATTTTAAATTTTCAATTCAGTTTCAATTCAGATCAAAAGAACATACCCTACTATCGCCTACTTTAATGTAAGCTACTGATTTGCATAACGGCACTCTTTAAATATTGTGGTGGTGTGTTGCATACCCTACATACCCTACTTTAATGTTAGTCTCAATCCTTCCATGGTGGTGTGTTGCATGGAAAGATTGACGAGGATGTAAAATGCCACTTGATTTGCCCACGAGCTGCTGTTTGTAGTTAGCATGCATAGACAGGCAAGGTTGGCTGGCTAGGCTAGTACTTAGTTATGAGTTATCAAATGTCAAGCTTTCTTAGTATTAATTTTCCTGGGTATATTATGTACATGACCCTTGGCCCATCATCAACTGGATCGGAGTTCGAATTCTGGTGGAAGCAGAGTGGAATTTTTTTTTCTATCTCAACCTTTTGCAGAATCCCCACACTACACGAAAACGTCTTACAATTTACAAATTGAAACCAACCAATCGATTATAGAATATAAACGAAGTCCAAAAAAAATCGAATATAATCCTGCCAAGAATGTAGTTGTGAATACTTAAGCAAAGAATCAAGAATCACCCCATCTGTAGCCGACCCACATTAAGGAAGTAATGGGTTACCAACATTCATAACCTGAAGATGGAATTAGCTAACCTCACTTCTTTCAGAATGACAATAACACGAAAAAGCAAGAGACCGATAAAAATTGTAATCCAAAACTGAAACTGATAAAACTTCCAACATGTTTAACAACATTTGACGAGATGCCATGGTAGTCTATCCTTTTCCTATATACTCGACAACCACAGAGCTATGTGAAAAAGCTTGACGATGTAGAACAAACTGCCTATGGTAAAAGCCAAATACCTCAACGAGTGCAAAAATTACCAGCCATTTGACCTCCAATGTAATGCTTGGGGTTTCTAGCATTCTAGGTAATCCGATTCGGTACAGAGGATATTGTCACTGCAGGTCAATTTAAAGTTTGTCAGGAAGAGAAATACCTTCTTCACCATGTAAGTCGTCTAAAATTTCAAATTCATTGTCGTCATTATCACTGTCAATTTCATTTGGGGTCACACGGTTCTGGTAGCATCTTCGACGGAGAACGAAGACATTGAAGTAATAGTTAACCACCATGGACCTAGCTTTTCTACGGAGGTATCGGGATGAACAGTGCCAGAAACATTTACCAGCCGATGGAGGGTTCCTCCTAACCATTTGCATGAATCTGCTTTCTTCCGTACTACTCCAACTAAGCGCATAATCTTCACCCATTTGATCAAACCTCCACATATAAAAAACTGATCCAAGTTCTCTCTTCAACTCTAATTTTTTATCCGCAATGTGAAACTTTGTGCAAGTGATGGAACCAGGAAATTTACAGTTGCACAAATCTGGTCTTCCTCTTCCGACAGGGATCAGACTAACGAGTGAATTGTTCTGTTGTTCCTCTAACGGCCAAATTCTTGTACCCAGCCATTTGGAATCACTCTCAGTAACAAGACCAGTCCATTCAGGTAGTTCAACTTGATATTTTCGGCCCACAGACGTGTGCTTTTCTGCTGGAATATCATCGATCCAGCTATTGTTAGTATCCAGGGCTGGAGTGAAAATAGTACCAGTTGAATCCACCAATAAATGGGTTGGCTTGAATAGGGCCTTATCATTTTCGATACCCACTTCAAAGGAAAGTTTTGAAGGTAACTGGTCCGTCTCTTCTTCTAAAAATGATTTTCCCATGGTTGAAACTCGCTTGCTACATCTCAATATCCCCACAGACTGGTTATTGAAACAGGTTGCATCATCGTAATAGGTTGGCAGCACCTTCACATTGTTCTGCAACAAATTCAGATAAAATTATCAACCAATAAATCATTCCATGGCTTCCAAATACAGGGGAAAGAGGGTGTAACAAGTACTATGCCTACGGCTTTGCTCATTTATTCACATTACGAAACATGCCCATTGGGGGCATGGGTTGGTGGCACACAAAATTACAACTTTGGTGGTTTAGAAAGTTAAGAGGGAAAAACATTAAAATTCGCTGAATCTTAACTTTCCAAACAAATTGAAGAAATAAACTGAAATTCTGAATTCAGAAATACCTTTTAGGCTTTTACAAACAGTCACGGCATCGTTTTGGTGCTGGCAACAAGTTGCTGCACGGCACCGGATATCATTCCATTTGTACAAACATTTGAACAACATAATGCGGGATAAAACAGTTACCAACATTGCAAAATCACTAATCCATGATGAATCGGTATCTTATGGTTACACCTAAAAACATAAAAGGGCCCAAGGGCTCGCCGACTGTTGCTAAATAGACCAACCCTTAGCTAACTCTCTTAGTATATGTATTTCTACTTACATACAAGTCTACTACTACCAAGGAAACAGTTTGATTTCACCGTACTTAAATACTGAACCAGATTTTCCAAGTCATAGTATTTAGACGTTACTGCTGAATGGTTGTTCGCAATTAGGCCACACACAGGGTGTCAAGATTAAATTCAAGGGACAGTGATAAATATCATGATAATGTATGTCGATAACAAATAGCCAGTGAACTATTATTCTAAGACATAAACTACCAGATTATTACTAGCCTGGTTTCGAGTTTATGTTCTATTTAATGTTGAAGTATGTCCCTGTTAAGAGACTACTCTTGTCAAATACAGTATCTAAAATATATATTTTTCTAACCAATCAGCGTTCACTTGACTCGAGAAGTACTATGTAGTCCATTACCCGATCATGGTTTTTAAGCATTATCACGAAGATTCTCCATTTTCCAGTAGCCAAGTAGACTTACGACATTGCAAAAAATACAAAAAAATCTCTAACACGTTATATTCAAAAACATTACAACACTGAATTTCAAGAATTTATTTTTATCCATTATTCTTGACGATGCATCATCTAAATTTTTACCATAAAAAAGTTAAGTGAGTGTGCACAGGAAAGTAAAATCCAGGGATCAAGCCACCAAAACTAGGAGATCTATACTATAGTTTTCGAGTATCTTAATGCATCTTTTAGTAGGAAAGTATTTGAATGAACAAACTTCTGATACTAGACCGAAACTCACAAGTCCCAGTTTCCTCTTTTATCAACCAACGTCAAAGAGATGAACAAGAAAAACTATTTAGGAGCTTCTAAGAAAGTTACAGACAACAAACTCACATACTGACGTTTTCTACAAGAACTGCAAATTTTATTACCTGCACTTGGGAGTTCTCCTTTCCATCTTCAGGACCTTTCACGAATAAAACAAGCCTAGCCAAGAGACTCTGTGCATAATACGCATTGCATTTCTGGTTCATTTCGGCAGCAGACTTCAATGGATGTTTTGCAATCCCGGTCACCCATTTCAACATATCATGCACTGATCCACGTTTCCTTTTGCGGGAATCCACACCAGTATTAACAGCACCTGTTTTAGAATTAGTAACTCTCTTATCGTTATCATGATAATCACTCATGGCTCCTCCACCTACTAATACCTGAGCAAATTCCATAATCACTGAGTTCAGGTCATTTCTCTCAGTATCGGCAATGACAGAATTACTACTACTGTCCGCTTCTTTTAGTCTCAATTTATGATCTCCAATCCCTTTTAACTTCGCCTCTAACGTTTTCAACTTCAACTGATCCATACTCCTTGCCGTGCTCCCCTTTGCAATTTGGGACCCTATCGCTTTTAATATCTTTGACAGACGCTGATCCAACTCACTCAAATACTTCATGTAGATTACCTCTAAGGCCCCGCAACTTATGCCTAACTCCACAGCAATGGAGTCCCACATTCCTTTCTTGCAAACTCGTTCACATCCTCCTTGCATCCTCACTGCCTCAAAAAGCTTAAACAAATCCACCCTTCTCCCATCACTCAAACATGGCGAAAAAGAATCAACTTTCTCGCTCCCACTCGAATCATTACACAAAATCAACACAATCTTCTCAAATAAACCTCTCAATTCCTCAACATCACCTTTCCCAATATCATTCACTTTTCTCCCAATCCCCGCTTTCCCAATACACTCTTTTCTCGACCCTCTTGCCCCCCTTTGACACACTTCCATCTGCTCCGCTCCAAACCACAAACCAATCACTCCACGCACACCTTCAATACATCAAAATCTCACAACCACAGAAACCTAAAACACCAACAAAAAAACCAACATCAGATCAATCCTAAACTCCAACTTTTTAATTACAAAAAATCAAAATCCAAAACAAGTGTGGCGGCAGTGGCAGATACCTGAGAGATGATGCCGGTGAATCAATCAAGCACTGGATTACTCAAACGACTGCAGTAAATAACATAAAGATTAAAAATTTGTCAGTTCATTTTCCTGCAGCGAGGTTAAGATGGTTGGAATTTGAGGGCAGACAAAAACATGTGTAATTGTAATTACGGATAAATTGAGATAATTTAGGAGGTGGGGGTGTCAGGGATTTAGGGGTTGATCAGTGGTGGGTGGCAGAAGCTGATGGGCACAACAACACAGAAAAAAGTCTGGAAATTTATGAGAAAAAAAAAATCAAGGTTGTGTTGTGTCTATAGAGAAATTGGACATCATAAACATGAAGAGATTCATAATAATTAAACAATGATTAATAAATATTCATAGATCCGGTATTTTGGGCTATAATTTGGTATTGTATATTTTGATGTATATATTGATTATCTATTATGAAATATTGTAATAAAAAAAAGGTAGAGATCAGGTAAAAAAATGTCTAAATATAAAAATTATAAAGAGATTATAACCATTGATGTATCTTCTAATTAATGGCTGAGATTATCCAATTAATATCCATTTAATTATAATAAAAAATGGTTATTTAATGTTTAAGGGTATTTAAGA
>JAWWMW010000346.1:35059-78141 GCA_035048345.1 Echeveria elegans | reverse complement strand
TGTCTCATAGTTTCAAGTCTTATTACACTTTTAAAATAATTTTAAAAATAGTGAATATTTAGCTACTGAACTGAACTGAAATTAAATTAATGTCAATAGAACAGAGCCAAAGTCTACGTAAGTTTGGTCCTATAACATCTCTACTATATTCACACTACTTAATCAGAGCTAGGCTTCCAAGCTTTCTATAAAACCCCTGAGGCGCCTTCCTTAAACTGCTGCATTACTGCATTCATAGCATAGCACAATTGAGTATATACAATCAACTCAACCAAGCTCCTGACGGTATGACTATGAGATTCAACTTCGACATCCTAGTGATCTCAACCATCTTTTTCTTCTGTGCGCAGAGCACTCTAGGTACACAAACATCCAGAGTACATATGTGTTGAAATTTGTCAGCTTAACTAGATTCTAGTCACTCAGAATGCAGCTACAATTCTACTTGATCTAGCAAAATCTAAAAGTTGTCTGACTTAATTGTACAATCTATTCGTACCATTTTTCAAATTAGTTTACCTGGCATTATGAAATGAATCCATGGATCGCAGGAGATATAGTCTGTGAGCATCTTTGCAAGAACAAGTGTGCTTTTGCAGTGTCATCCTCTGGTAACAGATGCATCCTAGAGAAGCATGTAAGAAGGACCGGTGAGCAGAAGTACGTGTGCAAGAACATCAGACATCCAAGCTAGTGGAATGACGAACTGGATCGAAACAAATGAATGCATAGAGGCTTGCGGAGTCGAAAGAACAACACTAGGCATATCATCTGATTCTTTATTGGAATCTAGCTTCACTGGGAAGCTCTGCTCAACTCAGTGCTACCACAACTGCCCCAACATAGTTGATCTTTACTTCAACCTCGCCGCCGGTGAAGGTAATGGAAAACCAATATTTGTAAAAAAAATAAAAAATAAAAAAATCGTCATGCAACGAGCATAGAACGTCCAATCTGAAGTATACCTTACCTTTATCATGATCAGGTGTTTTCTTACCCAATCTATGTGAACAAAGAGAGGAGAACGCCAGGCGTGGAATGACTGAGATGAAAAGCTCTGGCTTTGTCGCTCCAGGTCCAGACTCTGGCATAAGCTACATTGATGTATCCTCACCTGCAGAGGCACCAGCACCATACTATTTCTAAATTCCAGGTCCAGTACTTAAGCCCGTGGAAGAAGTTAAGCATATAAATCATCAACAAGGCGATATAGCATTATAGATATTGCATCACTTTACATCTCTATAATCACATGCAGGCTTTGTCACCATTACACTTGCATCAACAGTTGTGTTTAAGCTGTTATTCAACTTGGTAATTTAAATAAACTTTTTTGAATATGATGAACATCATTGTGTTAACTGTTTATGAGGATTATTATCAAAAATCCAGTGATCTGTTATAACATGATCAAATTAAAACCCTAATTCAAATCGTAGTTCACTGTTTGGTTTAATGTTGATGCCTGTCCTAAGGCTTTGGGACAGAGTGTTCATCTTGATTAAGTTAAGCTGTAACTTTTCTGCTTAAGCTTTTGTAACAATGATGCTCTGCATCCTGTTGTTCTTAATATACAACAGTTATAATAAAAAAAAATCATAGTTCACTGGAGAAAATCAACCTCAAATATCCAGCAGAACGATCAGTCCAATCAAGAAAATCTCACCTAAAATCAATTGGACAACAGTTTAATCTGTAGAATCTTAATACATCAGAAATGCAAAACCTGAGGAATTGGACTCCCGTTTTAGAGCAGATTCAATCAATAAATCTGAATTTGACATAAACCAGAGAATTTTAGCTGATTCAAAAATTTACAATTCTCACGTCGAATTCAGATTTTGAGGCGAAAACATCTGAAAATAGGAGAGAAGTTTCAACTCGCACCTAGTGATGTGAGTGCAGTAAATCCGATGCAAAACCTCAATTTCGCATTTAATTCCTAGAAAGTGGAAGATTCGTCCTTTACGACCGAAATAAAAGAAACAAACCCTACAAATTGATGAGTAAATAATGACTCAGTGATGGCGATTTTTTGCTCTCAATTTTCATCCGACTGAGTTTTAATTGCTTGATTACTCTATTTTGAAGCACTTTGGGTAGCTGAGGGTAGAGTGGAAAAATGGGGGATTGTTCGGTGGACGCGGAGGAGAGAGATGTGGTCGGGTGGAGGAAAAGAATGTGTTTGTGGCGGTTGGGAGTAATGTGGAGGTAGAGAAGTCTTTGCTGTAGTGGACTATTGGGAGGTTTGAAGGGAGGAAGATCTGTTTGGTTCATGTGCATAGGCCGAGACGATCGGGTTCAGTTGGTGAGTGTTTTGCTATTGCTGATTGGATTTTGTTGAATTGATTTTTTTCATTGGTTGCTGGTTAGTGTTTGTAGAGTTTTATGGATGCGCCAAGATGTGATCTTGTTTATGTGAGTTTTAGGATGGTTTGGATAAGCTGTTGTGGGTGTGATGTTAACCTTATATCTTCATTTCAAATTGATATGCTTGTCAATTTTGAGTTCGTTCGTGATAGTACAATCTTTTTTTTCTGGATTATTCATTTTTCGGTGTCTTGATCATGAATAGTTAGGATGGAGGCGCGTCGACTTCAAGTCTTGTTGTTTTATATCATCGGCGAACACCATGGTGGCCGTGAGACGAAACTTTGAAGGAAGGAGTTAACAGATTGGATTCTTCATAGTTTTTAAATGTTGATTAGTGTTATCTAAGGTTGTTTACTTTGTGCATGACTTAGAGCTTTATGTTATGAGGTCAATCAGATTTTCTAATCCGTTGCGGTCGAATCGTATATATTCATACTTTTTAATTCCCTGTGGTGTGCATTCCTTAGCTTTTCATGCTATAAATCAATGAATAAAGCTTCCATCAAAAAAATATCTAAGGCCCGTTTGATTGCGGAGAAAAGAGAGAAGAAAGGAAAAATTAAAGTAAAATTTTGAGTGAAAATAAAATGTGCATTTGATGTAAAGGAAAAAATAAAAAAATAGGCAAAATGATATCAAATTTTATTTACAACTTTTTCATGGAAAAATCAACTTTCTTTTAAAAAAAATTCTCACTTTGTCCCTCAACCAAACGTAACCTAAAATTTTAATTTAATGAATATTTATTTATGTCTGTCCAAGTATCATCACCACACAGCATATCATGTCTCTTATCATGTCAGACTTACCCTCTTTAAATATCAATCTTGAATCTCTCCACTCATTTTTCTGGCAGGGATTTCTTCAACAAATTCCAATAATTTTTTTTATAAGATATAGTAATTAGGTTATGCAGAAGCTGCTAAACTGCTCAACAATGAAGCAGATAATAAGCTGTTGGCTATGAGGTAGGTATTTGGATAATTTGTACTGAATTTGGAGTTCAGGAAAATGGTGATGGCTCCAGCTGTGAAGCTGGTTTTGGGGTGTATAGCATTTGCTATCTTTTGGGTACTTGCCGTTTTTCCAGCAGTTCCGATTCTCCCAGTTGGAAGGACTGCCGGTTCGCTCCTTGGCTCGATGCTTATGGTGACGTTCAGAGTAATCACACCTGATGAAGCATATGAAGCTGTTGAGTTACCGATTCTTGGTCTCTTGTTTGGGACTATGGTTGTGAGCACATATTTAGAACGAGCAGATATGTTCAAGTATTTGGGGAAATTACTTTCTTGGAGAAGTCGCGGCGCAAAGGACTTGATTTGCAGAATCTGTCTGGTTTCTGCAGTTTCTAGTGCGTTGTTTACTAACGACACATCGTGTGTAGTGTTGACGGAGTTTGTGTTGAAGATTGCCAGGCAACATAATCTGCCACCGCATCCGTTTTTGCTGGCTTTGGCTTCCAGTGCTAATATAGGGTCATCGGCCACTCCTATAGGGAATCCGCAGAACTTGCTTATAGCTGTTCAGGGTAAGATTTCCTTCGGAGACTTCTTATTTGGGATTTTCCCTTCCACGGTTTTTGGAGTGGCTGTCAATGCGGTAATAATCTTGTGTATGTATTGGGAGGTTTTATCTGCCCAGGAAGATGCCTCGAGCGAAGTGGTCTCTGATGAGAACGTGAATTCTCATCAGTTCTCGCCTGCCACTATGTCACATGTAAATTCCTTCCACTCCCAAGACGAGAATTCCATCATTCAAAGATCTTCGAATTTAATTATCATGAGCGGCAGCCAAGAGGCTACTCTTCCTAATAGGGTTTCATTCAGCAAAACTGATATACAGCAAGCATTTGCATCAAATTCTACCGGTGAAGCTGAAAACAGATTGAGTGCGTCTTTGGATGCAAGCAATGACGTGCCATCAGATGATGAGGAGACATACAGTAAGGGATGGCACAGGTTGCTCTTTAAGTCAAATGTTTACCTAGTCACCTTAGGAATGCTGGTCTCCTTGCTGATGGGACTCAACATGTCGTGGACTGCTATTGCGGCTGCACTCGCTCTGGTGATTCTTGATTTCAAGGATGCCAGGCCGTGTTTAGAAAAGGTATGTTAATCAGCTCCCAGATGATAACTATTACTCCATATCATTCTTTTTCTGACTTGATGGCGGAATGTTTCAGGTTTCATACTCATTGCTGCTATTCTTCTGCGGCATGTTCATCACTGTGGATGGTTTCAATAAAACCGGTGTTCCAAGCACCTTATGGGAATTCATCGAGCCTTATGCTCAGTTCAATCGAACCACAGGGAAGATCATCCTCGCTCTCGTGATACTCTTTCTGTCAAATCTTGCTTCAAATGTACCCACAGGTGTGCTGGTCGTTCCAACTTCCAAGTGCTAAACATTTTAACACCTGAAAGATCTCGTAGTCATTGACTTTGAACTTTGCTTGTATTTCAGTTCTTCTGCTGGGAGCAAGAGTTGCGGCATCTGCAGCTGCCATATCTCCGGCAGATGAGAAAAAGGCATGGCTTGTTCTCGCCTGGGTCAGTACAGTAGCTGGGAATCTTTCCCTCCTCGGCTCAGCTGC
Source organism: Echeveria elegans (assembly GCA_035048345.1). Classification (NCBI taxonomy): domain Eukaryota; kingdom Viridiplantae; phylum Streptophyta; class Magnoliopsida; order Saxifragales; family Crassulaceae; genus Echeveria; species Echeveria elegans. The sequence goes on along the minus strand of JAWWMW010000346.1, from coordinate 73,175 downwards.
AAACTTGATAGTGTGCGAGCAAGCAAGACGATCTGAGCATTTTGGCTACACTTTGTCATTCTGGAGGCACCTCAAATTTGGAGTACCGTCAACTCTGGTAGTTACAGCTTTAGGCCTCGCGCTCATAAGATGAAGCCAAAAGTAGTCCATAATATTCCAGACACATCGCTGTAACTGACACTTTAATCCTGACATTGGTCCACGGACACTGTTGTAGGAACCATTTTTACACCTGATGAAGGTCAGGTGGTAATTTTCAGACTGAAATCCCAGAGTTTCTTCCCAAGTTCCGCATCATTGGTTTGGTCACTGGCAGTGGTCAGGTTACTGTCAGCGAAGTACTTCCCGCTTATTCCTTTCACTTCAGGATGTAATGTAGATAGCATGTAGTGGCTGCTCCCTGTACTTCAGAAGGGTAGGAATCAACATCGGTAAATAATGCAGTATGAAGGCCAAAGAGCCACTGCTACTTATCAGTAAACTTGAGTCTCAATGTATTGACAGCTAACAGAAAAAAGACATTGTGCAAAAGTATGGAACTACCAGTTCGACGTTTTTCATAAAGTACTTGCCGAAGTAGTCCATTAGACCTGTGCAAATATACAAATAGCTGCGAGATAGCAATTTATACAGATTGTAATTTACTTGGCGGCAAAGGCTTTAAGATGACTGTGATAAGTAGCGTTTTTTGAAATGGGGTTTCGATACACATGTCAATGTAGTGCAAATTATGAGTACTTGGTACAAAAGCTTAAACAGCCAGAGATTCTTGGCCTTATATTAATTTGAAAATTAAGAAAATGTAGACAGCCAAAGAGTCAATGATTTGAGAGTATATACAACTGATTAGTGTTTTGGTGCAATGTGTATAGGAAATGAACGCTGCAAGGAAGTGTAGAAGATGATCATTTGATCAGATTCAAGCTGAAGTCCCAAAGCTTCTTGGCCAAATTGGCATCAGTAGCATGTGAACTCGGTTTTGCCAAATTACTGTCGGAAAAGTATTCACCACTGACTCCTTTAACTTGAGGATTCAATGCCACATAGCAGGTTGTAGCAGCACCCTGTGATTAACAAACTAGCATGGATCAGCGACAAAAGAAAGTGTCTTGGATTTTGTAAACAACTGTGTAACAAAGATGTTGATTAAAAGAAGGATACGGTTCTGAAGTCTGCTATGAAAGGACTAATACGAGTGGCGTGGAACTTGGAAGCGTGAGTACTACTGCCAATATAAGGTCCTAGAGGGTTAGTTATAAAATCATATACGCACCTGGTGGACATCTTTCATGAATATCTTCCCAATTTGGCCAATAATGCCTACAAAAAAAGCAAGTTCTCAAGTCATTCAATTGTCTACCCACATGTTCATGGAAAATATTGTCTCTTAATCAAAGTTATCCTATTCATGAGGTATATAAGTGATGGGATCTTAGCAATTACCGTCGAAAAGTGTGATATGGCGGAAGAGATTGGTGGCAACAACTCCAGGATGAAGTGAGTTGGCAGTTATATCGACTCCTTCCTCCTGTTCATCAAACCAATTCGGCGAAGGGTCAATTAGTAACACAGCAAGGCGTATTACCATTATACGTTGATGCCTTAACTTCGACAAGCAAAAGTTACAAAACCTTAAAGTGTCTGGTGAGCTCTTTGGCATGCAAAATATTAGCAAGCTTCGACTGTCCATAAGCATTAAGATTCTTATACCTGTTAACAATCACATGAAACGATGGCGTCAGATGCATTGTACATGGAAAAATTCATCAAAAAACTGATTACGGACGCTCCTGTTTTTGATAAGCAATCTGGTTCCCACTGATATAGAAACAAGCAATTTACCCTGACTCATCGTTCAGTTTAGCAAAACGAATCCCTTCAGGATATGTATATCGGTGAGCCTCTGACGACAAATTAACGATTCTTCCTTCTTTTTTGCTTTCACGAGCTGTCTTCTTCATAGTATCCAACAACAGATAGGTCAAAAGAAAATGCCCTGATGACATGAGAGGAACCGAGTGCCACGACATCATCAATAATATTTAGGAGCTTGGGTTTCCAATAGACATATCTGATACTAAAATACTGACTTATTTTAGATAAATAAACAAATTGGTACCTCAAAGTATTTCAAATATGAATGCATAATCTTTCAAATTCATATCCATCAGAAAGTCTGACTCCAAATTGTAACATACCTATGTGGTTAGTTGCAAACTGTAACTCAATGCCATCTTTAGAGAGCTTGTATGGAATCGCCATGATACCTGCATTATTACTTACAACAAATGATATGAAATCATGATGGTATCTTTCAACAGAACGCTAATCGAAAAAGTTGATTGCACAAAGTTATGATAAGCAGCATCTACAACTTTGCATTTCTTACATTAACAAATTTAGTGGAAGACCAGTTGCATTGTACTGCGATGCAAACTTTCTTACGGACTCCATGGAACTGAGATCCAACTCCATCGTATCAACTTTGGCAGCAGGAATCTGCTTGACAATAGCCTCCTTAGTATCCTTTCCAGCAGTCATATTTCGAACACCTATGACTACATGAGCACCGCGTAGTGCAAGGACTCGTGCAGTCTCAGCTCCTATACCACTTGACCCTCCTGTATCATTTATCCAGTATACAGTTAAAGTTCAACATCATAAATAGCAAACAACATACAAATCAAAATTCAATACATATTGTGTGAAGGTATTCAACAACAGGTTTCGTTTAAATAGGTTGTTGCCCTGATGTAAGAATTATAGTATCAAGACTGAAGAGTTCAGTTTTTATATACATAAATGCTACAAAACTCCATATGCACCTAACACATTCTTCATATTAAATTCCAATTTCCACCACTACCGCCATGTGCCAGGTGGTAAAATATAAAATGAATGAATACTAAAATAATAGGTGCCCCTACACGGACATGTTTGAAAATAGCCCAAACAAAGAAAACAACAATCATGGCATGCTAGAAGATGCAAATGATACACTGGATAACTGTTATGACACCAATCTGTGCATACTTTTCTATTCAGTTGCCTTGCATATTCTCTACATAGAGCACAATCTGTTTCACCTTTCTGGACCATAACTAAACCACTTCCATAGCTTCAAACAACCAAACCATACGCAAGGCAAACCCAACACAGCCCACTCAACCTTCTTGAATTCAACTCGCAAATCCAAAAACACAGAACACATTTTCATTCAAACCCAGAATACATCTATAGCTAGACATATTAACAAACACCTATACTTCAAATTATCACACCCAATAAACTATATAAAAAATACATCTTGAATATCCAGATTATGATAAAACAACAGACACCCAAACACATATAAGTCAAAAATCAGCAACCTGTAACAATGGCGGTGAGGCCAGTAGCATCAATTCCACGAGTAACATCTTCCGCAGTTGAAGAAGCCGAAAACCCAGATGGGCCCTTTCCTCTAAACAACCACATATCACAAAATTCAGCCGAGAATTCCAATCCCTGCAATCTCTAATTTCGTTTTTCTCTATATATATTCTTTTTTATTAGAGATAGAGATGAAAAAGGCAATCTTTTTCTTATCTGGGGGACCAGACAGAAGAGAGTTCAAACGACACACGTTTTGAATAGGGAAGGCCCAAAGTTGAATGAAACGTCTTTGATTTACTTGTTCTGTTTTCAATTTTCCATATCTATTATAATAAAAGAATAGTGTCCTGTTTCACACATATAACGATTAATTTTTTGTTTCTAAAATTATAAAAATCATCGCTAAAATTCGTTTCAGACTCAAAAGGCTTAGTCCCAAAATACACAGACCCAAAACACTTTTATCCCACATCGCTTAAATTACTTTACGAAATTAAAAATCTATTCTATATAAACTATGCTCATACATCCAACTTTCTTACTTATCTTTGCAATGCTTGCATAGCAAACTATTATTTAAATGGTTCGATTGCGCATTCGGAACGACGAATAATAAAAATAAGATACCAAGTGATTGTTTCTGCCGCATTCTGTCGGAACGACGGGCTATACACTAGTATATATATATAATAGAATATCTAACTTGATGAACTATATATTTAGCGACGAAATAGAACTAGATTTCCTAATTTAGCAATGAAATTTAACTAAATCCTTATAACTAACTTAAAATTTTAAATAAAAAAATTGAAATTTAACAGAAAAACGATTTTTGTCAGACGATAGGATCACCACCAGTAAGCATAATAAAAATTTAAAACCATCAAATAAAAACAACTAAACAAAAGAAACCATCAAATTCTATGGGCAAGTTGGCCACCGAAAAAAAAAAGGTCACGTCCAATTTTCAATTCATTCATCCAGTTTTGAATCGCAAGCATTAGTGATGTGGTGGGGCAGGCCTCCATCGCCATTGAAAAATAAAAAACAACCACCCCTTCATCAAAAAAAAAAAATCAATCTAATTTTCCACCAATTTGCGGAAATTTTCCAATCGCTTCCACCAATCTCTAGCAAGGTACACGCGATTCGTCCTTCTTCGTTTTCCTCATTCATTTCCCTGCGCTTCTTCCTTATTTTCTTTACTCTCATTGTTTCATTCCTCTGGTACCAAGTAGATCCGACGATTTGGTGAGTTGTTTAATTTTTTATATTTTTTTGATTCAGAAATTTAGAGTTTCTTCCTGGAGACATTTTTTGTAATTTTTTTTTCGTTATTTGACTGAAATTGTTTGTTGCTTTTGGATTAGATCTGACTTTTTCTATGAATTGGTTTATTGGATCTTTGATGGTGTTTATTTATTTGATAAAATTCAATTCGATGCTGCTATTGGATCTTGTTTTAGGTTATGAGAATTTCCGGTTTAGCACAAGTTTTTTGTTGTGGTTCTTATTCTTGTTTGTAGCTTGCAGGTGTGTTGGGAATTTCATGTACGGGTCGTGAAGGATAATAAATTGTGTCGTGTTAGATACTGTTGATATATCTTGCTTTTGAGTGTTATATTGTTTCGAGAAATTATTGAATGATTAGTTTTGAGGTTTGAGCCAAGCTTGTTAATTTTTCTTGCTTGGTTATGTGGTTGTATCTGATATTTTGTGGTTCAATCATGCGTAGTGAAAATGAGCCGTGCGCAAGAGCCTCATCGATCATTTCTCTCGTTTGGAAATCCTTTTAAGAGGACATCGCCTAAGGGATCTTACTTATCGCCACGACTTCTTGCAATTTTGAATTCATTTGAAGATAGATTGACAATTAGGCTTACGAAACTGAAGCCAACTAACAAAGATGACGTTCTCAGCTTGTCATGGATGAAGTTGAGCATGGAGCTGCTTTGTGAGACTCACAATGACATGAAGTCTCTAATATCTGATCTTGAGCTACCCATTTCCGACTGGGAAAGTAAGTGGATTGATGTGTATCTTAACAACAGCATGACCTTGCTGGACATTTGCAATACCTTCACTTCTGAAATCTCACGCCTCGACCAGGGTCATTTGATTCTTCAGTGTGCTTTGCTTAAACTTGGCTCTGATTCTTCTGAACAGTTTGCTCGGTCCTTGTCATTCCTGGACCAGTGGAAGGTGCTTGTTAGTTCAAAGAATCCCAAAGTGGAGAACTGCGCTGCCATAATGGCCACGCTGATTGAGACTCTTGACCTTCCCAAAATTAAGAATTCTGCGAAAGTAAAAGTACTGACGTGTGCCATGTATGGTCTGAAAACCATGACTGTTGCCATTTGTGGTGTCTTCGCAGCTGCCTTCATGAGTTCCTCAAACAAGTTGGTAGATCTGCAGGTTCCCAGTACCTTACCATGGGCTGGAGCATTTGTGGACTTGCAAACCACTGTAAACTCCGAGATCAGACACCAGCTCTCCAATGGAACATCCACTGTTTTAAAGGAGCTTGAGGCAGTCAATATAGTGATCAAGAAATTACATCCACTGGTCCAGCAAAACGTAGGCCATACTCTTACCACGCAGACAGAATCCCTAAAGAGCTCTATTTCAGATCTCAGGACCAAGTCAGAAGAATTCAGTAGAGGATTAGATGAGCTGACAAAAGGAGTCGACAGCTTCTTCAGAGTGGTCCTAGCTGGCCGTGACGCCTTACTATCAAACATCAAATCTAACAGCTCAGTTTTCAGTTCCACCCAGAAGTGTGGTAAAAATGTTAAGTTAGGATAGGCTGTGTGTCAAGCTAATGGATGGCCTTAGTGGCAATGTAAATTAAGCTTGCGTTGCTTATTAGGTCCTGCTTAGCTTCTTCCGACTTTTAAATTTAATATGACAATTTCAACTATAGAGTGATCCTCTCCGAGACTTCTTAAACTAGTTTGAAAGAGCGCACTCTCACTCTTTATAGAAAAGAAATTTCCAACGGTTCCCATTAGATGCTCAATCATTGGAAACTAAGTCTGAAATGATACAATCATTTTTACAGTAAAAATTCGGTTGTTGTCCAATTCATAAGATGTTGGTCTATTTCATTTTTGAAATTTTATAAAATTATTATATCGACCAAAATGAGCTGTGGGCCCAATCCAAAACAAGAGTTGATCAGAACGGAAGCATTTCAACCCTAAAACAAGTCCCTTCTTTTCATCCGCTAACTTCTTATCCAAATACTAGTCTCTTCCCCAATCTCCATCCTCTACCAACCAAATCCAGTACCAGACGGTTTTGTACGGGCCGAGGCCCAAAAGGCATGTCACGGCTCAGTTAGGAATAGAACGCGAGTATAGCCAATAGGCCCAGCTCTTTCTTTGATTCACATTTCACACACACTTTGCATCAGTACAAGACGGTTTGCCGTATGTGCAGCGTAAAGGACTTGTTAAACAGAGTTGAACCATATGTTGCAGCTGCATTACATATTTAAAACTTATTTTAAAACGACACTAAAGTTATGATGCTAAACAAGTGTTTTTGATTATGATGTCTCGATTTGATTCACTCAAACTTTAACGTTTTCCGCTTCATTTTTAATTTTTAACTGAGGAAAAATGGAAATTTTGTTATTTATTATGAATGACAGGCGACAAAACTGAAAACACCTATTTGATGAGGCGTTCATTCTCTATTCTATTATATAATAGATGTGAGAGTCCCAGTGGCGGATGTAGCTCTTTGTGGGTGGGGTCAATTGACCCCACTCAATTTCAATTATTGTCTATAATTATAGTATAATTAGTGTAAGTATTACTATGTTTGTTAGTGTTTGACCCCATTAAAAAAATTTAATTTTACCCATTAATTAATTTGACCCCACTCGAAAATGATTCTTTATCCGCCATTGGAGAGTCCTAACATTTTCAAAACCCAACACCGTACTGATTTAGGACTCATAAACATGATATCTTTAATTTATATTACATCTTCTATAATGACTAGGCTACTCGGATTCACAATTCAGTTTTCAAATGATCAGCGACTTGAATCTGAATACTCATAAATATTTTTATCAACCAACATACCCACTTGACTGCCATCTATGTTATCTGACATTCGAAAATATAAAAATCATGCAAAACTGCAAAAACATCACTTCAAATTAACTGAGTTTCTTATCTAAAGTGAGAAGAGGCAATACTTGGTATTGTAGACTTTTTTCACACATTTTTCTTTTTAAAAATGAATCTAATATTTGATTCGTCCATTATATATATATATATAATTATACAAGAGGTGAACCCGTCATCCGACGAGACCTTGGCGTGAACATACATTTTTATGTATATTTTCATTCGATTTTTTATTTTTTCCTACATTTCCTGTTCTGATTTTTTAAGTGCTTTTTATTTTGATCTCTCCATTCAATTACTCACAAACTTCCCAATATGAAATTGTAATATTTTTAATTTATTTTTTAAATTTTAACTTATTAAATAATTTTTTTAATTTTTGGGCCGAATGGTGGATTGGGTCGGGATAGGGATGGCAACGGAGCGGATCGGGGCGGGTCGGAGGTAAATTGGACCTGCCCGCCGCGGGTCGAAAATGCCCTACCCTGCCCCGTTTGGCTTGCGGGGCAAAATTGCCCTGCCCCGACCCGCGTCTAATTAAGGAAAATTTGCCGACCCGCCCCGACCCGCAATTAAGGTTAATTATAATTAATTAGGATTAATTATGGATTAATTAGGATTAATTAGTGTTAATCACGGGACAGGGTGGGGCGGACCCGTCGCGGGGTGGGGCGGCAGGTTCAATTGCCATCCCTAGGTCGGGATGGTGGGGCTGAGTGAGGTGCGCTGACTAATGGGTTGATGGGCTCGTAGATGTGTGGTGGGTTGGTGATTTAACAACCAAAAATTAAACTTTAGCAATGAAAGTTTGTGACGTGGATGGAGAGCTATTATTAGTATATAATTATATTTTCTTTTTCCAATATAAAAATTAAATAAATAACACAAATCAACTAAGGTACATAATCAAGGATAATTATTAATTACTAGTGTACACCATGTACACATATCTTGAACCTTTCTCATACATAACAGATTTAGTAGAGTATCTAACCGACTTCTACTCATCCATTAAAGAAAAAAAATGCAGCAAGTAGCAAAACTGAGATGGCTACAAAAGATAAGAAAATAATCCAATCAAGAAAAAAATGCAGCAAGTCATTAACGAGAACCCATCTACAGCTTCACTTAAGGTTTCAAGATCATTGGGTCCAAAATCATATTCTTGAGGCTGATCAGAATGTGGCGGTCCTATAACATAGAATGACTGTAATTTATTGTTGGTGCTCCTTGCCGTGACAGAGTGCAAAGCCTCTCCAAGTTGATTAATGAAACTCAATGCCTGAAACAAATTGAGTTGTAACAATTTTTATATTTGCAGACAGATGTATATAAGTTTAACGACCACTGCAAAAGCTAATTGGTACATATTTTGCTTCAGAACTGGATTCCATTTGCTGCATCCGATTTTATGGATGCATTCAGGGTTTAGGAGGAAACAGCATCTTAAATAAAACAGGCTGTACTGATGTCAACCAAGCGGAAATAAGGAAATAAAGTGAAGCAACAAACAAATACTATGAAGTATGAACTGTGATTCCAAACTTGCTGCATTTCGATAAAACGGATCATGCAAAAGACCAAATGCAGCCCACCATGACCATGACTCAATAACAATACCATCATACTCCATTTCCCTGTTCAGCAGACAAAATTTCCAAATGTTATGTTCCATTGTATACCCAGATTTACTAAATCCGGAAACAAAATATTCATTTGGCTGTACGAGACTGATATCAGATATATAAAAGAGAATGCCAAATGATTATGGCTTCTAAAATAAAATAAATTCTTACCTGCATTCTGCCACTATAAGATCAATCAATTTTGCCTTGTTCTTTTCCTTCTCTACTAGATACTTCAAGGGAGCTGCTTCGAGAACGATTATTGGGAGCAACTATTAGCCATTCAATAGGTTAGCAGTTTCAGGTGATACAAGAACACAAAACTAGAGTAATAGTTATTAGTTAAGCTTCACTGTGTATTTAGCTGAAAAAAACAGCTCAGAAAAATGTAAAGTGTGGATGGTCCATTTTCCTAAATCAAGTATTCCAATCCAACCTTTGGCGGCCTGGCCTTCTCCACACGTAAAAAACTTAATGTCAGTCAAACTAACTGGACAAATTTTGAATTTGTCAAGCATGTGTGATAGATTGTTTCAAATGAGAAGCTTGATGCATTGCCTTTAGCTTGAAGGAAGAATTACCAAAAGAAGAAAGGTATCTCTCCAATTTACCTGGGCTTGCCCACTCAACCTAATCTCAGAAATCCATCCTACATCGGCACGTGTCTACCTTCCATAACCAAGCTGCCACCTTGGCTGTATCAATATGCATTTCCTCAAAAATTAAGCAACCATACAAGTTTTTCACACTGAGTAATAAATTTCAATGTAATAAGTTGAGTCCACTACTAAAGACCTCGAGAACATGATATCTAAGGTTCAGCAACAGCTATGTAAAACTACAATTTGAAAATCCTACGCATACCTTTTCAGATTGTACCAGACAGGTGACAAATGAGTAAACTTAGAGTTGAATGTCTTCGCCAAGCCATAACCTGTCGAATTCCTGTATCATAATCCATGATAAGAAAATCACAACACATTAGCCACCAACAACAAAATCAATTATTTAATACCACACGAACTAATCAATACAAACATTTAAATCCACTTCTACGCATCTTCTTTAGAAATGTCAAACAAGTAATGTAAGCCAAAACTAGGGATGGCAACGGGGCGGGTCGGAGGCAAATTGGACCTGCCCGCAAAACTGGTAACGGAAAAATGCCGCTCAGTCACATTCGCCGAAAAATTCATATTCTCCTGCAACTCAACAAATCACAAAACTCAACCACTAACAACCAAAAACACTTAACATTTCAAAAATCAATCAAAAGCCTTACACTCAAAATCTCCTGATAGTAAATATTAATCTTAACAAGTCCTTTACGCTGCACATACGGCAAACGACGTCGTACGTCTTCAATCGGCGATGCGAATTTCAAACGATATACGATGACGGAGATCACTGGGGGCAAGACGAAAAGGAAAAAGAGGACTACGACTAGGACTAGCTTACGATCGTGAGATGAAGTTGAATCGGTGTTTCTTCTAGTCGATCGAGTTGATGAGGTGGAGGAGGATTCCAGCCTGTTGGTCGGAGATTTAGCTCGGAAGTCGGCCGCCGGGGATCCCGCCGTTTCCCCATTTTCCACCTCTGCTTTGACGCATCTGGTATCGTAAAGTATCTTTAAAATAAATTAAAAAAATTATATTTTTATATAAAATTAATTAATTTTGAGTGTTTAACTTTTTTTATAATTATTCCTACATCATTCAGACAAACTTAAGCGTATATGCATTCAAGAGTAACTCGATTCGAGCGGATATGTATTCAGAGTCACTCGAACTCGAACCTCTATAATTAGACCAAAAATGTAACCAATAGACTATCATTCCTTCAAAGTGTTTAATTCCTTAACCTCATGTTTTCGGAGTAGAAACAGTCATAGAACTCATGTACGTGCTGTTACAAAATGGCTGCCTTTCGTCAACATGTCATCTCATCAGAGCAATGGACTTATGGTTATGCAATACGACCCTTTCACAATTACTGGAGGAAGCTGAGCCACGGCCCAGTAGAAAGCATGCTCTAGGAAAACCGAGTGAGCTGCATAATCTGTCCAACATCGCAAGACATTATCGGTCAAAGGAAAAAACCTGAGGAACAAGGTAAGTGTGTATTACGAGTAATTAATATTACTGTCGTAGTTTATACGTTTACTTTTTAGGAGGTGATGTCAACTTTTATACCACCAGTTCACTTGTCGCCATACCATCTTAACTGATACATTAAACACAGACCGACAGAGACACCTACTCTGCTACTCATAGTGATGCAATTTGGTCATTTATGTGAGAGCTTTTGACTTATGAGACGAGAGTGTATTTAAAGAAATTTCTTGTTGCCAATTTTGCTTCTGAAAATTTTATTATTCATTCTCCATCAATTATCTTTTTCTTTCTGTACCTTTTATACAAAATCAAATCTTTTCGATTTTTTATTTTTTATTTTTTTATATTTTTTAACGTTTTGATTCTTTAAAGAAAACTAAATACGTAACCTGGTTATGTTTTCAGTTTTCGTACCTTCTTAGAATATCCAAGGTCTAACCGTAAAAGTTAAGTTAGAAAACCACACATCTTTCTTTGAAGAAAATTCTTCATGGATTTGGAAGTAGTTGTGAAATGAGCAAGTGGGTGTTGTTTTTTCTCTTCTTTATCGTCCAAGACAAATTGGTAGACCAAGTCTAATATTAAAAGTCTACATTGAATAATATCATTTGAGCAAGGATGAGCTGCCTTTATTTGACACTTCTAATTTGAACCCAGTAACAGTTTTCATCAGCTGCTACAACAAGTCTCTTCTCTACATTTTTATATATATACCAAAACACATTAGTCTCAAGTCTTGTAGTCCTTGTATTTGTTATCTGATGCTTCCAAGAAAGTGTGTATTTGTTTCACTGTAGCTCATTTCAGAGGTTTCTTTGGTGAAGTTTTTTTTTGTTGTTGTCGGGGGTGTGACTTGTGAATTTCAGGTTCAGGGTTTGTGCTCTGTGGATGGATTAAACTGCTGCTGCTGCTGCTCCAGGTGGTGTTAGGTTGTGTTCAGACTCGATCTTGGTGCTTTTTCCGGAGTCAGAATCCAGAATTTGATCATGAACACCAAGCAAAATAAAAAAGACAGGTTACTTACTACTGCCTACAAGTATATAACTTTTTCTGATGGGATTTTAGATCTATTTTGTGTGTCAAGTTTGGATGCTTGTTCATTTGTGTAGATTGATGATTACTGAAGTTCGGACAGTGACCCAGCAGCTGAATTAGCATATTGTAGTTTGTTGAGCTTTATAGATAGTCATTGGTGTAATCTGTTGCAATAACTGAGCTGGTAGAGTAATTTTAATTATGTCGGGAACTTGGTTGGGAGTCTTAGATTTCCAGTAGTTATTATTTGCTTAGCTCTTTTGTTTGGATGGTCTGAATTATACGTTTTTTTATGTGATTAGTGTGTAACTGGTTAGTATGGTGATGGCCGCCTTGTTCAGGTTCGGTGACTGGAGCACGGAAAACTATGAATCTGGTAGTTTATATTCTAGAAAAATTAAACGGAAACTGAACCAGGCCATGGACGGCTTACAAGACAAGCTTGATAACTATTACGAAAGGATGAAGAGCTATCAGGCCTCAAGCTCGGGTTCACAAGATGGTACTGAGCATGGGAATAAATCTGGCTACAAGATTAACATACTTGATCCGCAGGGTCCTTTTCTTCAAAAATGGAACAAAATTTTTGTATTCTGTTGTGTGATTGGTGTTTCCTTGGACCCGTTGTTCTTGTACATTCCGGTGCTTGATCAAACGCGTAAATGCCTTGGTTTGGACAGAAAGCTGCAGATAATAGTTTCGTCTCTTCGCACAGCCACTGATTTGTTCTACGTAATGCATATACTGTTTCAGTTTCGTACTGGTTTCATCGCACCTTCATCTCGAGTGTTTGGAAGGGGCGAGCTGGTTGAAGATTTGGGGGCTATTGTAAAAAGATATTCTTTTTACTTCATTATTGACATTCTGGCTATTCTTCCGCTTCCTCAGGTAAACAAGTTTAAATTCAACCCTGATTATTATTGATACACAATGTCCGACCTAGTCATGACTGTTTTTGTTGATGCAGATTGTTATACTCTTCATCACTCCGAGGCTGAGGACTCGAACATCATTTGTAACTAAGGAGATTCTTAAGTGGGTTATTTTGTGCCAGTATGTGCCGAGATTTCTACGCATATATCCCCTATACAAAGAAGTAAAAAGAACTTCGGGTATTTTCACCGAAACAGCATGGGCAGGAGCTGCTTTAAATCTCTTTTTATACATGCTAGCTAGCCATGTAAGTTTCTAGCTACAACAATAATGTTTATGATGATGATTTTATTGGGTTACTGACATCGATATTTTATTTTGAATGCAGTTGGTTGGATCATTTTGGTATTTGTTCTCGATTGAACGAAAAGATACTTGTTGGATAAGGGCATGTTTGAAGCAGTCTGGTTGCACATCGGAACAATTGTACTGTCACTCAGGCACCGCGCCCAATAATACATTTCTAGATACTGCTTGTCCTCTTATTGAAAACAATGGAACGATGGGATCAGGTTTCTTTGACTTTGGAATATTTCTTGATGCCCTTCAATCTGGCGTCCTCAGCACAGATGATTTTCCTCAGAAATTCTTCTACTGCTTCTGGTGGGGTCTTAGAGGCCTGAGGTTAGTTTTATAAATCCAGTGCTCAACTTCCATTCGGAAAAAGTGCATCCATGAGTTTTAGTCACGCTCTCAAAAGATGATGTTGAATTAATTTTTTCCGCATTCCGTCTCTGCAGCTCATTGGGTCAGAACCTGAAAACAAGTACATTTATGTGGGAAGTATGCTTTGCTATCTTTATTGCCATACTCGGACTGGTTTTGTTTTCACTCCTTATTGGAAACATGCAGGTGAGCTATTCTAATTTCAAACTCACCATGCTTATCTTGTCTTTGAACCGTGATTTTCAGAACGTGATGCTCGCCTTATTTTGCTTCACAGAAATATTTGGAATCAACGTCCGTTAGAGTAGAGGAAATGAGGGTGAAAAGACAGGATGCAGAGCAATGGATGTCTCATCGTCTTCTCCCTGGGCATTTAAGGGAGCGTATCAGGCGGTATGAGCAGTACAAATGGCAGGAAACTAGAGGTGTCGATGAAGACTATTTGGTTCGAGGTCTTCCAAAGGACCTCAGGAGGGATATAAAGCGCCATCTTTGTTTGAAACTACTCATGAGGGTAAGCCAGTTTCTATTCAGTCGTTATCAATTGGCCTCTCAGAAAATATCATTTGTTAAATCATGGAAAACTTCTTGTCTACATTTTCCATGTTTAGGTACCTATGTTTGAGAAAATGGATGATCAACTTCTTGATGCAATGTGTGACCGTCTGAGGCCAATTCTATTCACCGAAAAGAGTGTACTTATTCGTGAAGGTGATCCAGTTGACGAGATGCTATTTATCATTCGGGGTAATCTAGAAACCATGACAACCAATGGTGGACGAACTGGCTTCTTTAACTCAGTTAATCTCAAAGAAGGTGATTTTTGTGGCGAGGAGTTACTCACTTGGGCTTTGGACCCTAACTCCAATTCAAATCTACCTACGTCAACCAGGACAGTTAAAGCCACTACAGCAGTTGAATCCTTTGCTTTGACAGCTGATGATCTCAAAATGGTGGCATCACAGTATCGCCGCCTTCAAAGCAAACAGCTTCAACACGTTTTCAAGTAAGAAAAAAAAACTAAATATTTTCTTTGTTTTAAATCCCAACACAGTGTCAACGTAATCAATTAACCATGCGTGTAGGCGTAACCCTGTTTCTTTTTTTTGGTGTTCATTGCAGGTTTCACTCGCAGCAATGGAGAACTTGGGGTGCGTGTTTTATCCAAGCAGCCTGGCATAGATACTGTAAAAGAAAATCCGAAAAGGCATTAAGAGAAGAAGAAGATCGGTTCCAAAAAGCCTTAGCAAAAGTGACCTCTTCAACGCCAAGTTTTGGCGCAACAATCTACGCTTCAACATTCGCCGCAAATCTCAAGTCCAAGTGGAAAAATGGCTCACAAAGCTCAAGATCATCACAAAGAGTACCGCCTTTGCTTCCACAGAAACCCGCGGAACCTGACTTTTCATCTTCAGATCGCTTTTGAGAGTCTGAAAACTTTTGTTGTCTGAAATTTACCAGCATGTATCTTCATTGTCCAATTTGTAAGAAATAATACATTTTGTATAGTTCACTTTTTTCGACATAGGCGCGCATTTTTACTACATTTTTCTGCTATACAACATTTTAACAAAACAGCCAATTTCATTCACCTTTACAAACAGAGCTATTCCAGCTTAGTTTGCAAAATCCTTACATGCAATGAATAGGAGCCTTTTCAGGAACTACAAATCCAACCAACTGAAGAGTATACTGAGTTCCTCCATGTCGGATATTGTCGTCAATCTCAGTCGTAAGAGTACACGATAATCCGGAGAGTAACCATTCTTGCCATGATCAAAGTATTCAATCTGAGCTCATCTCAAATCGGAGTCGGAGATTGCATGGCCTTTTCCCTGGCCTCAGCTTCTCGACGTGCGAAATATGCTAATATTTCCATAATGGAAACCACGACAAGAGTGAAACATAGAAGTAATCCATACCCTATTTTCCACTCCTGCTTCTGATCTCAAATGGTGGAACCAATGCCAATATTTCCGCAACTTCGATTCCTTCCCTGGCCTTATGAATAATGCCAACATCTATCCCAAAAAAAAAAAAATTCCAAAATCAGAACAAAGTGTAAATCATCGTAGAAAATGGGAGTTCCAAAGCAAGTAGAACTTACTTGTAGATTACCAAATGAAACTGCGAAAGACCCAAGAACTTTATGCGATACTAGTGTACTGCCGCGCACAGCGCTATAAGAATGGTAACTACTGATTCCGGTAATATAGTTGGCGATGAGTAGTAAATATCCAGAGAGCTGTATCACAATGTGAAGATAAAACCAAAGTGGATCCTTGTGTCTGAAGTATTTAGCAATGATCGTTCCGACTGGAAGTAATAAACCATCGATCCTAGTATACCAAGCAACGGCAACCTGTAAGCTCTAAATTTCTCCAACGGCGATTCTTGATGCTCGACAACAGAATCTGTTATCACAAAAGAAAAGAAAGGTGTTCCATTCACTTTAGTCAATTGTGAATCACAAAAAGAAGAGGAAAAAAATTCTTCTCATTACCTGAACTGAAGTCCATTTTAAGACTACTTTGATCATCACGACGACTGAGGCGAAAATTAAGAGGGTGCTTGGCCCCATACGCTAATAGGATGTTCTGTTTGGCACGAAGTTTTTCTGAGTTTGATCTGAAAGGCTAAATAGATAGAAGCTTCATGAAACACTGCAGCTTCCGGGACACTAGTAAGCTGCAATTCTCCCATGTTTGGTATAATTTTCTCTGCGGCCATACCCTGGATGTAATATTGCTTAATCCTCGGAACATCATGTTTATTGATCCAACCCACCATTGCGCTTGATCCTACCATTAGCCCATCTTTCGAAAACCCTATCCCTACCCATCCGGTAGTGTATAGAGTTGATAGTATCACTGTCAGAATTTTATATCCTTAGTGACCGAATACTGTGAGACAAAAAAACAAGAAAATCAGTGATGTCTTCTGACCCAACAAATTTGCATTTGTAGAAGGGGAAATTAAATGGAACTTACTCGAATGACGTAATTATTCCAAACGCGTTTGCAGGTGAGTATGGACATTTTGTTATAAGGAGGTGGAATAATATTTGTCAAATTGGTTTTTACAAAGAGATGATTCATAAAAATCATGGCCTGCCATTCCGTCGTCCGTCGGTCACTGATATATGATTCTGTGATGATACAATAGCAATAACAAGAAATAAGCACAGCCAAATGATAATTCTCCCAACACTGATGGATCTCATTTCTTTCGAATAACCGGGTATTGAAAGAAAATGGGAAGAGAAAAAAAAATGAGGCCTAAATATTTGAAATCGGATAGTTGGGTGTGATGATTATTTTGTAATGAGATTTTTACAGTTAACTTAGATACGAAGGCTTGATGATGATGATGATGATGGTGGTCGCCGTTTATGAAGACTGGTGGCGCGGTTGGTGGTGGCAGGCGACGGTTTACCTTTCCCGCCAATACTTGAGAATCAAGCTACCTCAACAAACCTGTTTTTGCTTCTGGAATTCAGTTTAATTTACAGATGATGTGAAATTTTATGTGTGTGTTTTTAAATAATGTAACAAAAGAGAGCGCAAAATCAGTACGTATTAGCACATTACAGTGTGGAACTAGCAATAGTCTTGTAATGCCTGACCATGACGAACCAACAGTACTTATTCACCGTATAGCTGTGGTAATCTTTCTGGATACATATCTAAGACAAATGGTGCAATTTGGCTTGTAATTGTTGCTGTAGAGTTTCCTATTTTAAGAAAGTTGATATATAATGCGGATTTCATGGCAAAAAAAAAAACAAGGAATTATAGATGATCCTGGGATTCCTCCCATAATGCCATCCCAAGATGTCTTTTCTTGTGTTTTCATTTCAGGTTCTAGCAAGGATGGGTTCTAGTGGAAGGTAACGGGTGTGCGGGTCTGTTGTCCCTGTCCCTGTCCCTTTTGCTTTTGTTCTATTGTGTCGTAGTTCCTTTGGCGGTTGTTGTCTTGCCCTCCTTTGTATCCCCTCCAATATCGAAAAGAAAAGAAAAAAAAGTTGATAATGCAATTTGAGTTGTAAACACATGAGCTGCAGAAGGCTTAATACAGTATAGTACATTGACATGGTTTAAATCTGTTTTTGAAGTGGTTGTTATTGAATTTAAAGATGGATCCAAATACAAGTAAGTGTTGCTTGCTGCAAGTACAGCTTGTTTGAATAGGTTGAGAGACTCTGCAAGATCATCTAAAAGGCAGAGAGAGGATTAGGAATTAGTGGAACAATTATAGCGATAATTTTATGCAAAATGATACTCCATCGGTCCCTCCGTCCCGGAATATAGTTCTTGTTTGTTGTTTGACATAAACTTTAAGGTTTCGTTTGGTTGCGAGGAAAAAGAAGATGAAAGGAAAATTTTGAGTGAAAATAAAATTATGTGTTTGGTTGTAAGGAAAAAAAATGCAAAATATAGGCAGATTGAAATCAAATTTTTCTTACAACTTTCTAATGAGAAAATCATTTTTCTTTAAATTTTTCTTTCCTCTTCTTTTTCCTTGCAGAGTATATTATATAATGATTTTGTGCAATTAAAAATGATATATTTCTTATAACTCAAAAATACAATTACAAATGATAATAATATGTCATCTAGTCATTACGTAACAAAAATTCAATCTGCGAACGCCTTCTGCGAAACAAATGATAATTTTTGTCTAATTAGAAGAAATTAAAAATTAGAAGAAATTGCGTTTCAATCCAAACGCTCTCAAGTCTATTCTCTTTATTATCGGATGCCGCGTTTATTAGTTTAACCTCCAAAAGCCTCAGTCTCCGTAACAACCGCGGTACGATGGCGATCAGGTCCGCTCCGGCCTCGCTTCCCAAATCCGGCGCAGTTTCCAAGGGCTACAGCTTCGCCTCCATTTGGGAACAAGTACTTTCTTCTCCCATCTCTAACTTCATATTCTTCTCTTCTAACATTTTCCACGATCGCCGATTCGTATCTCGATCGCCTAGATCTGATAAGTTTGTAGACATCAATTTGTGATTCTGTATGAGTAGATTTAATATTTGTAGAATGCGCCATTGACGGAGACGCAGCAAGCTGCTATTTCGATGCTGTCGAATGCGGTTGCGGAGCGGCCATTTCCGGCTAATTTAGTAAGTGTTGAAGTTTGTTAAGATGGTTGTTTGTTTGTTTTGTGTGATTTTTATCTAGAAGTTGTGTGTAGGTGAATGATAAGATGTCGCCCGTGCAAATGATAAGACAAGAAATACTATCTCCTATCACTACTAATGACAGTTCTGCGGAAGAATCTGGAGCTATAGAAGCGATTTTAGTCAACACTAATCAGGTAAGCTATATTTATGAATGAGCATGGTAGCTGCTTGAAGCATCATCATCTTTACTGTCATGGACTCAAGGCACTTGATCGACACATATCTGGTGGAATGGGCACTTAATGTTTGGCAATTTTGTAATGCTTGAGAGTGTATTCAGTTCTCAGCATTGGTTACTTTTGATATTATTTTCTCAGTTCATGATCTTTGCAAAAGTCCCTTGCTGACCGAGTTCATCTATAATTTGGGTGGGGAGTACTGATTGATCTTATATGTTTCTATCACGCAGTTTTACAAGTGGTTCACAGATCTCGAGTCAGCCATGAAGTCGGAGGTTAGACATCTAAACTTTATATGATATATGATTTGTGTATGTTGACCTATACATTCTAACGTCTCTGTCCCTCTAGACCGAGGAAAAATACCAACAGTATGTGAGCACTTTAACGGATCGGATACAAACTTGCAATGATATACTCCGGCTGGTAATGCAAGTTCTTCTTCATAATTACTGTTTAAATATTTGGTCGGTAACATTTTTCTGTGAAGAACTTTGATAGCCTGTTCCAGGGTGGAATCTTATGCTCCTGCTGCTGTCAGCAGTTTGATAGCCGATGTTATTTTATAGGTGGATGATACCCTGGATTTATTCAACGAGTTGCAGCTGCAGCATCAAGCCGTAGCAACCAAAACTAAAACCCTTCATGATGCTTGTGATCGGTTGGTGAGGTTTTTCTTTAGTGCTTATTCAACTTTTCTAGGATAACAATTTTTTTTATTTTGTTTTATATAAGATTTTAGATAATCTCAGTTATCTGCTAACCTTTTATGGTTACTGAGTTATGTTCGGTTTCAAGTGACCAGTTACTGGAGAAGCAGCGGCTAGTTGAGTTTGCAGAAGCTCTAAGGACTAAACTCAACTATTTTGATGAACTGGAAAATGTAAGATCGACTGCTATCTTATCTATGTTCACTGTATGTATGGGAGCATAACTAAATGGTTCAATTTCACAATCTAAATAACGCTGGGTCTGTATTGTTCATTTTTCTGAGAGAAATGTTTATAAGACGGCAATAGAGCATAATTAGTTTCAGTAGTATCTCTTATCAGAAGAGTCCTCTTCGTCCGGACGCTCTTGTATGATGTTTCCCATCCATTTCTATTCTGACATTGGTGGAATATTGTTTTGGCTTCAGTAAATCTGTTTTGCTTCGATTAAGCTTATAAAGTAGCAGTATATCAAACTTTTAATATATTGACCTCTGCACTTGTTTTCTTAGCTTCAAAACACTAGTAATTTCTATTTCACTTAAATTGTGTATCTCTCAAATTTTGTAGTATGTATGTGCATTGTTCCGACTTCAAAGCTTCAAAAAAAGTTAACTTTGTTTGCGTGCAGTTTGCTTCAATCTTTTATTCCCCAAATATGAATGTTGGAAGTGGAAACTTTCTCCCCTTGCTCAAAAGACTTGATGATTGCATTGCGTAAGTCTGTTGGGCGTTGCTTTTTTTGATCTCTTAAGACCTTGTGCAATATTTGTCTTCAAAACTGCCATATGTTTTTTAACATTTTCACTGAGCCTGTGTCGACAGTTCTATCTCATTTTTTATGTATCATTATGGTTTCTTTACCTTATATGATAATTCATATTAACTCTGAATATATGTTATTTGTCTCCTATGTTTCAGATACGTCGAAAGTAATCCCCAGTATGCGGAGTCAAATGTTTATTTAGTGAAATTTCGACAACTCCAGGTACTGCAGCATATTATTTCTGCTCTTTATGTTGTTTGTTTCTCTTCACCAGCACATGCATAGGTGCAGCCTCTTTCTATCTAAAAATTCTTGTATTAAAACATAAATGGCTGTTCACTTTAACTGACACCAGGCAACAATCATTACTCTTTGACAGTCACGTGCCTTGGGTATGATCCGTTCTCATGTTCTATCTGTTTTGAAAAATACCACTTCCCAGGTAATGCATTAGTTAAAGAGTGATAATGTTCTCTTTTGCATGTCAACATTGTATATTTCCATGCAATCAGTACTCTACATTCCGTCTCCTAGGTTTTGGGAGCAATTCGTAGCAGTAGCGGGAATAACACATCTGTTTCGGAGGGTGTTGAGGCATCTGTGATCTATGTTCGTTTCAAGGCTGCTGCTAATGAGGTTAATTTCACCTATAACATCACTATTATCTATTATTGTTGTAACGAGAAGTGGCAGGGTATTTTATTTTATCGAGAGTAAATGATTTTGGTTCGTGCAGCTTAAACAGGTGCTGGAGGAAATTGAAAGCAGAGTGTCAAGGAAAGAATATGGGCAGCTGCTCACTGAATGCCATAAACTTTACTGTGAACAGCGACTGTCATTGGTACGCTGATGATTTGTTACTGAGAGTAGTTTGAAGTATTTGCTGATAGTGCTACCTATGTATTGTCTGGACTTGTCAATTTTTCTAACTGGGTCTGTATTAATTAGATACGAAGTATAGTGCAACAGCGAATATCTGAATTTGCAAAAGAAGTGCTGCCATCATTGACCAGATCGGGTTGTGCATATCTGATGCAGGTAGTGTTAACTGGATGGCAGCTTGATTAAAATGTTGCAGCTACTTTGTTTAATCAAGAGTATTTGGATTTTCCAATACTGTTGAAAACTTCCTGCATGTTAAACTTGTTCAACGAATGGAATTTGGCAAATTGCAGGTCTGTCAACTCGAGCACCAACTCTTTGATCATTTTTTCCCATCTTCTTCACAAGACATTTCCAGCTTGGCTCCCTTAATTGATCCACTGTATGTTTTTCTCGTTCACCTCCCACGTTGCTTCTGTATATAAATACTTTGTACACACATGGAATAACTTTTTACCTTTCGTAGATATTTTGTTTCAGTGAGAAAGCAAGAACCAGGATGTTAATAGTTTAGCCTGTAAATATCTGGTCATAGTTTATAACTCTGATGAGTTATGTTACATGTTGAGTTGTGATTCCTTGCAATTTGATCTCATAGTTACTTGCCATTTAGAGAAACTCTGTTAGGTTTTGTATCAGAGAGGGCTTTGTCATCATTTTTGCTTGAAACAAATTTCCGTTTACAGGTGTTTTTTGTTGTATGACACTCTCCGGCCCAAGCTTATCTATGAAACAAATCTTGACTTCTTATGTGAGCTTGTTGATATTCTAAATGTTGAAGTACTGGGAGAACAGCTTAGTCGGCGCAGCGAGTCATTAGCTGGGCTGCGTCCCATGTTACAGCGAATTCTTGCTGATGTTCACGAGCGGTTGATTTTCCGTGCCAGAACCCATATTCGGGATGAGGTTAGCACTATGCACATGCAATAAATATAAATTGTCTGTGATTAAACATTATTATTATTTCTGAAATATTTGATTGCTTTTGGTAACTTCTACATGTTCTCAATGCACCTTTTTGTGATTTTCATTTTCACTGGGTTTTGTCGATGATATATAAGAGTTTCCTTGGTGCAAATCATCTCACGATACGCTTGACCTTTTCTTAATAGTAATCTTAGCCAACAGGTATCTTTCTAAGCAATAATGAAGATTTGTTAGTGTAAATACTCATTGAATATACTATTGGATTACATTTAATCGAATAGCCTGACATGGTTTGAACTTTGAATTAAGTGTGCCACCAGGGGTTGTGCCTTTTTCTGTTACATTCATTGGTATCTTGAGCCTTTTGGTTTTTGATGCAGATTGCAAATTATGTTCCTTTTGACGAAGACTTAGATTATCCTGCCAAGCTAGAGCAATTGTCCGAGAAAAAATCCGGAGATACTTCTGTAAGACATTTTTCTCCAACTATGCAACATATTAACCAAACGATGTGAATAGTATGCTGAGTATAGGATGCATTTCGTTTTGCGTATTATATACAGGCCGTTGAAATTTTTGTCATAAATGGTTCTTAAAAATAAATGTTAACACAGGCTGATGAAAGTCAAGATGTTTTCAAGACTTGGTACCCTCCACTGGAGAAAACTCTGTCTTGCCTTTCAAAATTGTATCGCTGCTTAGAATCATCAGTGTTCACCGGATTAGCCCAGGTACTTATTGTGGATATTGTCCACTTTGAAAGTTGAAAATTTCCAGTAGCTTATAAAGCTTATAATTGTTAATTCTTCAGGAGGCAGTGGAAGTTTGCTCACTTTCGGTCCAAGTAAGCATGCCTGACTTGGCCACTTTTTGGACCATGCTTTGTTTACTAAACACCCTAGTGTAGTTAGTATTACATGAGAACACAAACATCAAACTCTGCTCTTTATGTCACAAATATTTCATTTTGCATAGAGGCTTAAGCCATTAGTTTATTACAATGTCAAATCTGCGGGATTCGCATGAGTATTCATAATTTTGTTTACGCTTTTTTACCTGACCTATCTTGTTTCCTTTTGCTAGAAAGCTAGCAAAATCATTACCAAAAGGTCTTCAACAATGGACGGACAGCTATTTCTTATTAAGCACCTTCTAGTTTTAAGAGAACAGGTCCATTTCAGTCTCAATGTGTCCCTGCACATCATTTATTTGAATCTCTTGTTCTCCAGTTGTTACATTATGTATACTGTCTTTCAGATTGCACCCTTCGACATTGAATTTTCAGTCACACACAAGGAACTTGATTTCTCCCATTTGCTGGTAAGTTTTTTCTTCTTCTTGATAACACCATTTGCTTGTTGAGTGATGAAGATTTTTCTTATTTTTCTAGTTATCGTCAGGGGCTAGGTTATTGGTAGTTTCAAAGTCTACTATAATCCTGTATAGAAATTTGCTTCAGTCTGGCTTTTTTATATTGCATACATATATTCAGTCATCAACTATAGGAATATTATATCCGTGGATTTCATTTATCATAAACTTGCATAGCAAGAGGAGTCCCCGGACCCCGGGTATGCTTGTCATTGATGAATAATGTGTCTTGATCGAATTTCAATTAGGGCTTATGTGTACAGCTGTGTATCGTTGTATCGTATTAAAAAGAGAATGTCACCTGACAATCTTTGATCATTTTCCAGGAACACTTGAGGAGGATTCTTAGAGGACAGGCCTCAATATTTGATTGGTCAAGGTCAACGTCACTGGCAAGGACATTATCACCTCTAGTCTTAGAAAGTCAGATAGATGCTAAGAAGGTTTGTTTACAAAGACGATGTACTAGATAAATACTTTCAAACATGTATCCACTTTACCTTTTCCTCATAGTAGTGATTGTTTATATACCCGTCAAGCAAAAACCATTCCGTTCCCTTTGCATTCTTTTGAGAAAATATCAGAAAATGACTGTGTACTGCAGTAGCAAACAGTGTGTTAGTTCAGGAGCTCGTCTAGTTAAGCGTTTAACTATTGGTTTTTTGCAGGAACTAGAAAAGAGTTTGAAAGCCACTTGTGAGGAATTTATAATGTCCGTTACTAAGCTTGTCGTGGATCCCATGCTCTCTTTTGTTACCAAGGTTTGACATTGTGCTGCCATCACCAAGTTGTTCATTGCTGATATGGATGTGTTATACTGTTATCAAATAGT
Source organism: Echeveria elegans (assembly GCA_035048345.1). Classification (NCBI taxonomy): domain Eukaryota; kingdom Viridiplantae; phylum Streptophyta; class Magnoliopsida; order Saxifragales; family Crassulaceae; genus Echeveria; species Echeveria elegans. Next base: position 48,430 of record JAWWMW010000346.1, on the reverse strand, counting down.
TGGAATCAAAATATGTGAAGGGAAATGGTCGGTCCAGTTTAGAGTCTTTTTCTTGAAGTCAACAGCAGCTTCAGTAATTGTTTTCAGTCATAACTGTCTCTTGAGTGTTGAATTGCTTATAAATTGTAGGTTACTGCTGTCAGGGTGTCATTGTCGTCAGGCAGTCAGGGTCAACAGTCAGAGCCAGTTACAAGGAAACCGTTGAAGGAGCAAGCCTTTGCTACCCTGGATAAAGTGGCTGAGCTTGTGCAAAAGGTGCTATCATATTTCAGTTTGCCTCTATTTGTTCATAACAACCCTCGGTTTTTACATATGATAATACACATGACTAAGGCACGCTCACGGCTATCATTCACATTCATAAAATGCTTTCACTTACACAAATGCTAGGTGTGTTCAGCATTTTGCACAGCAATTGGAAATTGAATTTTACATTGTGAGCTTTTGATGTCCCGTCTGGGTGTTCCTTTCGGCTACTTACAGTTTTCTACTGCTTAATTGATTTACATTGTCTAAACTTGTTCTTTTCGGCTACAGGTAAGCACCGCCATCCAGCAAGAATTGCCAATTGTCATGGCTAAAATGAAGCTCTATCTACAAAACCCATCAACAAGGACAATCCTTTTCAAACCAATAAAGTAAGTCGCGGTGTAGTTTTTTCCTTTTCAAAATGTTGATCGAAGGATTATGCGATGCACTAATTGCCTAAGCGTCTAAAAATCAGTTTCCTATGAAACTGGGTATATTGTACTGGCAAGGGGCAAGTTCCATAATGTTTCTCCCAACTCAGTGATGTATGTATCCATCTAAATTTAAATCTTCATTTTTCAGGACTAACATTATCGAAGCACATTCACAAGTGCACTCCTTGCTGATTTCGGAGTACTCTCCCGAAGAGATCAGTAACGTCATCAACATGGTTTCTATAAACGATTTACAAGCACAACTTGACAGTCTTTTGTAGCTACAGACATGTTGAAGTTAGCAAATTCCGAGTTGACTAGACAGCCCTAGTACTTATGGATGCGCTAGCCATTAAGTGCACAATCACAAGAGAACCAGCTAGCGTCCCTTTTCGAATTCGGTTTATATCGCCGAGTTTAATTGGATCACAGGGAGAATTTCTACAACAATATGTACAAGTACAACATGTTCATACCAAACTGTAGACAAGGTTGAGAGAGTTCAATTATTATATTTATTATTATAATAGTCATCAACTAGACAACTACTGTGATTTGCTTCACATTTTTGGTAACAAGGAAAATGGTCGACGGCAGTCACTATGACACCACCATCACCACCGGAAATAGCATCCTACTCATGATCAAAACACAACAAGTCAAATGAACTCAGCAGGCCAGCAGACAGTTCTCGACAAGGACCACCCTTTACTTTAATTGTTGGTTACAATAAGATAATTACCTTATAATAATTCCGAGCAGCTAACCGTTGGAACCATTCAAACTGGTCAATAAATTCTGCAATCATCTGATGCCCATGGAATAGCTTTTAATCTCCAAATCATGGGGTATCAAGCTCCTCTTTAATTTATATCTCTTCACAAACATCATCTTCCTTCTTCTGTTGTTTTAGTTGATCATAGTGATCAAACCATGTAATCAGTTGCTTTTGGAGACTCTACAGTTGGTTCAGGCAACAACAATTACATCAATAACACAAGCCTTATGGCCAAAATGGTAAGTAAACCAATGCTCGTCTCTTATTCTACAAAGTGTCATTAGGATTTTCCTGAAATTTTGTTTTTGCCTCTAATTGCTCCCTTTTTATGCAACCATCCGTCCACTATACTAACCGAGTTAACTTTGCATCCGGGGGGCTCTGGAGTTCTTCCTGAAACAAATCAAGGCATAGTAAGATTTAACTTTGCATCCGGAGCTCTGGAGTTCTTTTTCTTATTTTTTCGACGAACTACTCCCTCCGTCCCATTACAGTATATAGATCTCATTTGAAGTTTGACACGATTTTTAAGAAAATTGTGTTATGTGAAGTAAAAGTAGGAAAGAGAATGAGTGAAAAGTGAATAGATTGGAGAGAGAGTGAAAATGTGAGTGGAAAAAAATTCTATTTAAGAAAAGGAGATTTATATTTTGGGACGCTTAAAAATGAAAGGAGAACTATATAATGGGACGGAGGGAGTAATTTTTAACAAAAAAAAGTACATAAAAACTACTCATCTTAATACAAATATAATTAAACCAAAACAACAAGCAAAATTGGAGATGCTTGACTTTTTGGAAATTCAAATTCGTTTTGAAGGAATATTCGAAGCCAAATAGGGTACGTAGTATAGGAGTACAATCAAAGCTGAACTGACCAATCAGAGTCCCAAGGACAGAAAACGAAAGCAGGCAGCTGATTGTTGTGTTGCTGGCTGCTAATCACTGTGATTATAATAATCCTTAACTTTAACTTAAACACTGTCTAATCTACTGCACCTTTCTAACTAATCTCACTAATTAACACAATTATAATCAAATAAAATAATTCAGAAAATCCACAACACACTTACACACCTGTCATCGTGTCCTGCACAAATCGCTCAAATTTTTAATTAAAAATCAAATTAATGAATTTAAAAATATAAATAAAATAATAACGAATATTGTGTGGTGCTGTCACCAAGTTGTGGCTTTGGTTCGCTCCGCGGATCTCACCACCACTTTCCATCCGATTCAATTCATTTCACCACCACGACGCCACTGTTTGCTGCAACCTTCTGCTGTCCTCTTCGTTATCGTTTTTTCGCTCTTTATATAAATATTTATGTACAAAGCGACAACACAGAACACATACACACACCTCAGGTTCGTCTATGTTCACACCTTTTCGCTCCTTTTTTCCGCAACCTTTTTGTTCATTTAATTTAATTTAATTTAATTATGGATTGGATTGGATTCACATTTTGATTGATTTGTGAATCTCGCTGCGCTGGTCAGGTTGTTGTTGACATGTGAGTTTGTGATACAAAGGGAGATCACGGATGGAATTGCCTTTGGGAGGTGGAAAGTTTGTTTTGGTTTGTTAGGTTTTGTTTGTTTGTTTGTTTGTTTGGAGGTGAGGTGGATTTGGGAAGTGGAATGCTGTGGGTGGGGGAGTGTTGTGTGATTATTCATCTTGAGCCATAGAGGAATGGCTCGGGATCTGGCGGAGGAGATTGCGATGGCGTCAGAGAATGGTAAATGTAGTGAGCAGAGCTGTGGTGAGGTGGAAGAGCAGCAATCGCCAAGGAGGCCTAGTGCGACTTGTATGCATAAGTTCAGACTTTACAAGACTCAATCGGTAACTCACTCTTAATATTTGGAGCTTGTTTTTCAGTTGTCTGGATACAGTGAGCAGTAACTTTGCGGCGTATTTGTTTTCAAGTAATGTTGAATTTTAACAAAAAAAACTGTGTCTCAATGCTCAGAAGGTTTCACACGTTTTGATGTTAGTATTGATACTGTTGAACCAGGAAAAATATTGTCATTCCTTTTAGCGGTAACATACTTTTGGCTACCTAGAATTTAATTCTGTTTGTTTCATAACGGTTTGTTAATGAGGTCATACCGTACGAGTATAATGTGCAGTGCGAATACACATTAGTATCAGTCATATGATTGGGTCTTTGGAATTCAGTGTTGTCTTCTGTACTTGTTTAATCGAGAAACTCTTTTTGTATTTATTGGTACAGAACTTTTACATGATAGGCAGTGACAAGAGTCGAACATATTGGAGAGTCTTGAAGATTGACAGGTCAGAGCCTTCTGAACTTAACATTCGTGAAGATGCCACCGCTTACTCAGAAACAGAATGCTCCGACTTGTTGAGACGGATACATGAAGGGAACAAGCCCACTGGTGGTCTAACATTTGTAACAATTTGTTACGGCATCATAGGTATGAGCACTGGAGTAGATATTCCTTACAACTAACTGCTGTTACATATCATTTGTTTGTGCTAATAAAATTCCTGCTCTTTTGAAGGCTTCATTAAGTTCTTGGGGCCTTATTACATGTTGTTGGTCACGCAAAGACGGATCATAGGAAAAATATGTGGGCACTCGGTATACGCGGTCTCCAAAAGTGAGATCATTCCCCTCCCGAGTTCCTCTGTCTGGTGCAATGTGGCTAATCCCAAGACTGAAAACAGGTAGTGAATTTCCAATCACGAGAACGGTGCGTTTAGATGTTTTCCATCATCTGTCAACCGTGTAGGCTATATTATGATTACTGTATCTCTAGAGGCAATGTGTCCATGTAACCTAAGCATGAGTTCATGGGTAGATCTGATTGGTGCTTAAGTACAATCGCTTAGGGAAATTATTTATTTCTGATATAATACGATTTATGTGGGCAGATACAAGAAGCTTCTATGCACAGTGGATCTCACCAAAGACTTCTTTTTCAGCTACTCATACTGTGTTATGCGTAGTCTTCAGAGGAATTTGAGTGAAAGTGAGTCAGCGCAAGTTCCTTATGACAGCATGTTTGTTTGGAATGAATTCTTGACTCGGGGTATAAGGAATCATCTCCAAAATACCATCTGGACAGTTGCACTGGTGCATGGATTTTTTAAACAGGTCAGATCCTCGGTTTCATTTTTCATTGCCATGCAATTCTCAGTTATTCACCAATCACCACACTGCCTACATTCTGGGTACACTGTTTCATGGCCTGGTGTTTCACTTGGGTTTTAAGTGGCTATGGAATGATGTTGTATTTGAGGATTTACTGGATATTTTACAGCCTTATTTCATATACATAATCTTGCCATGCACTTTGAAATTTAACGATTAGCAGTTTAGCAATCTCCAGGCCATTTTGTTGTTCTGAAGTGTACCACCATTACTTTGCCGCTATATTTTATCTCATCATATCATTGGCTTGGGTGATTTATTTTGTTTTTTGACTGCAGGCTACCTTATCGGTCTCTGGAAGGGAATTCAAAATCACCCTCATCGCAAGACGTTCACGTCATTATGCTGGGACTAGGTAAATCCGTATACTGTCTAGTGATTGCTACATCATGTCATGCAGAATGTTTGCATATGTAGGTCTTGTTTGATGATATTTATTTGTGAAGTTAGACCCACATCCTTCGGTTAAATGTGTCCGAAAGTGGCCATGGCCAGTGGTTTATATTTGGAGTCCCCAACAGGGGAGTCACTACTGGTGTCTCACGGACCATGGTCCGTGGCGTATGCACAATCTGAGCAACTTTTCATTCCATGTTTCTGAATTCTGACTAAGGGATCATTTGCACACTGTGTTGCAGATATCTGAAACGAGGTGTAAATGAAAAGGGAAGAGTTGCTAATGATGTCGAGACAGAACAAATTGTATTTCAGGATGTTCCTGGAGAGCTTCCTTTGCAAATTAGTTCTGTTGTCCAGAATAGGGGCTCAATCCCACTCTTCTGGTCACAAGAAACCTCGCGCTTGAATCTGAGACCCAATATTATCTGTGAGTCCTGCTAGTGTAGACGACCACCTTAAATTGTGCAATATTTGGATTACTATTTATATTTGTGTCTGTCTTTCAGTGTCGAAGAGAGACCGTAATTATCAGGCAACCAGACTGCATTTTGAGAATCTTGTGAATAGATACGGAAATCCTATAATTATTTTAAATTTAATCAAGGTACTTATTTGTTGTTTCAATAAACAGTATTTCAGTCCTCTTGCCTTCATCGGTGAACTTAAGTTTTAAGTGGACACAGACGTTTATGGTTATTTGACAAGGAAGTTTTAATGAAACTATCTCTACTTTGCAGACACAGGAAAAAAAGCCACGCGAATCAATTCTTCGAGCTGAATTTGCTTATGCGATTAGAGTTATTAATAAGGATTTAGCAGAGGAGAACCGTCTTAAGTTTATTCACTGGGATCTGAGTAAGCATTCACGGAGGTATGTCCAGTCTTCAAGAAGCTTTATTTGTCATCCAAAAGCTGCATTTTTTGGAGCTCATGATTCATTATTCATGTCAAAAAAATTATGGGCATCATTTTCTTTGCCAGGGCTAATGTATTGCACCTTCTTGGGAACTTGGCTGCTAATGCCTTAAGATTGACGAGTATATTCCATTGTCAAATAGATCCAGTTTTAGTACCTGAGGGGCATATCAAATCGCCTTTCCTTCAGTAAGTTGGGGGTTTTCCAGGAAAGTGTCTTTCTCGTTTTGTATTTCTTGTCGAAGTATAAAGATTTCTGAGTACAAAGCATATGGAATGTCTTGTAGAAACATCAGCATCGGTAGCTTTGATCAGAAAAGATGTGCAAATGACGACAATGATGAATATAACCCAGAGAGCAAGCAGAACTCCAATACCGATGTCGTGTTCAGTCCATCAGTCAAGCCGCTGCAACTGCAGAGAGGGGTGCTAAGGACAAACTGTATCGATTGTTTGGACCGCACAAATGTTGCACAATATGCTTATGGGTTGGTTGCCCTTGGACACCAACTTTATGCAATCGGACTCATAGATGCCCCAGCGGTAGACCTTGATACACCCACTGCTGTCAGCTTAATGGACTTTTATGAGAGAATGGGTGACACACTGGCTCACCAATATGGTGGTTCAGCGGCTCATAACAAGGTAGATTTTGCAACAAAATTGGTTGTGTAGCAAAATCATTGTGGACGATTTGACATCTAAATATAAGGATAAGGGTTCCATTTTATGGCACCAGATATGTTTCTCTGTTTTGACTTGCGTTGTTTCTCTTCAATATAGATATTTTGTGCCAGAAGGGGGCAGTGGAGAGCTGCAACTCAGTCGCAGGAGTTCTTCAGAACTCTTCAACGGTACTACAGCAATGCATACATGGATGCAGAGAAACAAGATGCAATAAATGTGTAAGTTAGCCACCATGTAAAATCCTCGACTCTTTCCAATCAAGACATTTCTCCGGCATCAAAATTTTGACAGTTCTGAAATGATTTTTATTAGAGTATTTGATATATAATGATCATATGTTTGTATTATTCAGCTGAAACCTGTTCTGTTAGTTTTTAATATCAGTCTGTCTTGTCATGGCTGCCTCATATATAAGAAATTATGGCTCAAATTGTGCAGCTTCCTTGGACACTTCCAACCACAAGAGGGTAAACCTGCACTATGGGAGATGGATTCAGACCATCACTACATAGCAGGGAGTCAAATGCACGTTGATAAGAAAGGAAGGTAAGCGTGGAAGATCTAAGCATATGCATTTCAAGAGTAGCAATTCACATTCGCTCTTATATATTCTACCGACAAGTATGAGTTGGTGGATCAATAACTTGCAATAGAGGGGCGATGTTGATCCTACGTAATGATGGCTGATACACTATATTCATTTTGTTCAGGGGTATCTATGTTGTGTCTTTCCCTTTCATAAGGTTCAATACTTTAATCTATCGTGTAGGTCATTCCAGAGATCCTTATCAGATGGAAATATGCTTCGTGAAGGTACATCACCTGTGTCGGTTACAAATGCAAATCAAGGCAGTATTTTCAGCTCAACTCTTGCGGACCAATCCAGAGAAAGCATGCTTCTATCAGAGTCCTCTCCAGAAATCTCAACTCCTGTAAAATCCCTAACATGTTCACGGTAGATTAAGATTTGATGTATTGTTTTGTAGCTTGTTTATTTGACACAAATTGTTATGTAACATCAACTGACCTACTAACTGGCAAGTAGGGTACAATACTGTGCATTTATATTACTGACCTTCGGCTGCCCACGTGGAGTATGATCTTATAGAAATATCTTTCAAGACATGTCATTTTGTAGGTTGAGTTCATAACTACTGTTAGCGTTTAAAGTGTGTTTCTGGTGGGTTTTTAGATGCATCGTCATACTTGTTTCGGAAGTTCTATCTGTTATTTAAAAAGTAAATTTAGGAAGCCTAACTTTATATGTAATTATACTCCAGTCGTGCTTTGTTATAAAAAAGAGTCTCAATGGAAGTGCAGACTGATGCGTAATTTTACCTTTCTCTGATAGATTTGTATCATTGTGTTGCAGGCAGCCCTCCATAGAAGTGCAGCGAGATTCATTTGAAAGTGAACATCTCTACCTCAATGGGTATGATGATGCATCTACATGTTCAAATTTCGTTGATTTGGACTGGTTGTCCTCTTCTGCTACTTCATTTGAGGAGTCATATGAGAGGTACCTCTTTCACTCATCGGAAGCTTCAACAATAAGATGTCATAGTGTTGCTCCCCAGTCAATGAATGCTGTATATTATTATTAATCAAATTGTTTGACTTCATGTGATTGCCAATTTTGTAGGGTTTAACTGGTTGTATGAATGTATTGATTAGATTGAATCATAGGTTTTACATATTGTTAAGAGTGATTGTGAAACTACATTGACTGCTTCTCATCTCTGCATAATTGAATATTATGTCTTTTATGCAATGTGAACTATTTCCCCCCGTGCCAGACTCGCTGTTCACGAACTACTGGAACTCACTTATTCTTGTTGAATCTATGGATGCAGGTCACTGCAGGGAAATGCCTCTTTTTCTAGGCTGTCATCAGAAAATTTTGTCAGAGGAATCAATAGGTGATCCACTCCATCAAGTAGTGGCTATGGATCCAGCTTAAGGGTATGTTTTTTCCTCTTTTAATTGTGCATTGTCTCTGGATGTATGAATTATGGGTTTTTACTAATCTACGAAGGGATTTTTCTTTAATATATATGAGATGCAATAAATTTTTGGAAAAACAGATGAATGTTTTCAAGAAGAAGTGCTTTTTGGAACTAGTATATTAAAACTATGCTTTTTAGATCCAGAATAAATGCTACAGAAAATAATAATTTACGGGGCATTGAAGACTTGAATGCTAAGAACTTTATAATCTATATAAACAACTAAAATAGGAAGGAAGCAACCCAAACCAGGAATGCTAACAATTCTATAATTTGACAGGGAAGAGATGCAGGATGGCAGAACACATCAAGACGTACTTGAGGAATATCCTGAAAGCTTCGTACAGTGGGTGACACTGATGGCGAAACACTCTGTCACTGAAGCTGCTCATCTCTGATCTCACAATGGGTATATGCCGTTGCTCATATTCAAAAACTGACATAATCATTGTCAATCAAGCCGTCTTCTCTTTCAAAGCTAACGAATCACTAAAGAAAAGATTGTGGAAGCAGAGAAATTAGCTATCAAAAATGTATGTAGCTAAAAACATTTTTTCCTTGCCGAGGTTCACATCTTCCGGCAGGGCCTCGACAGCATAGTATCAGAGGAGAGTGAATAGATCCCCTATTTGTTATTTGTATTGAAGCTGATAATGCACATATATCTCAAATGATCGTCATAGTTGGAGAAGTGTATTGTAAATATTTACATCTCTCTTGTACAGTTCTAGCCAGTAGTTCTTTCTCGTGTTGCAATAAAGCATATAAAACCCGGACCGATCCGGTCGGTCGGACCGTGATCCGAACCCTTAATCGAGTCGGTCTATATGTTGGAACCGACATGCAATCAACCCGGTCAAAACCCGGTTCAACCACTGGTTTTTGACTAACCCAGTGATCCGAATCGACCCGCGGGTCGATGTAAATTCTTTTTTTAAAAGAAAATATGAGAATAAAATTGAATGGTCTTATGAAATATTGTAAAAATAGCAAAAAGGGTAATCATCTTCTTCATAACTCATGTAAATAAATAATTGAGATGACTTGTATTCGAATTCAAACGTTTTATGAATCTTTTTTGTGTGTGATTAAAAAGAATCTCTTTCATTAATAAGTAATTAAAATATTTATTTCGCTCTAATTTCTTTCTCTCGTCCACTAGATTTTAAATTTAATCCAATGTAGCCAACAACAAATTGTTTTCATGTTATTATAGTCATAACCAATGCGGATACACTGAACTCTTTAAAATATATATGTTAATTGAGATTGATGTTAAAAATGAATTAGTTGGAAAGTGTACTTGACTGCACTTGATCCCAATCTACATTATCAATTGTGTTCTAATGTATATGGATTCATAAAATGTTTTTAATCACACACAAAAAAGATTCATCAAACGTTTGAATTCGAATACACGTCATCTCAATTATTTTTTTAGGATGAGATTGGTTTATAAAGTGGGTATATATTACAAGTCTTTTTTTTTTTGCAAAGTTCTGAAACTTGGTTATGTATTGTTATTTTGTATTATATATATAATGTAAATGTCATATATTATATTATATAAAAATAAAATATTTACAAAAAGTAACATTGACTCACAGTTCGACCCGGTTGAACCATCAAGCCATTGACCCGATGACCTCACCGGGTCGATGAACGGGTCAGTTTTTATAACACTGTACTAGTGGTGATCCCGTCGTCCCGACGGAAATTGTTTCTCTGTTAAATTAATTTTTTTGTATTTTTTTGTATTTTTAATTTCAATTTAATTTTTTTAAATTTAGTTGGAATGGTTTAGTTAGGTGATAGAGATTTTGTTAGATGTTGTTGGTAAATGTATGAATTTAGTTAGATGTTGTTGGTAAATGTGTGATTTGTTAGTTGGATATTTAGTTGGAATGATTTAGATAGCTGATAGAGATTTAGTTAAATGTTGTTGATAATTGTATGAATTTAGTTAGTTGTTGTTGGAAATTGATAATTTGTTAGTTATATAATCTTTTATATAGATAGATGTAGCGGAGTTTTGGATGTGATGGGAAACGGGAAAAAGTTTTTTAAATTCTTAACTTTTTGATTTTGTTCATTTAAATTTTCAATTCAAAAAATTCACATAAATTCTCAATTTCTCAGTTGATTTGTTGACTTTTCCATTATAGATGTGTCACTAAGTTAAGTGTGATGGTGCGCAGAGGTGTGGCTGTCGTTTCATGTCGTTAATGAGTTCTGTCACTCGATTTAACAACACGCCTATAATGGTAAAGTCAAGATAAATTTCTAAATTTATACAAAAGTCAACTGAAAAGTTGAAGAATTTTTTGAGTTAGAATCTAAATGACCAAAACTGAAAAGTTGAGAATTTAAAAAACTTTGTTCCCGATGGGAAACTGGAATCTGCAACTTTTATTTATATTAGATGGTACAAAATAAAGATATAATGAACGTATTTTTGTTAATAATGTGGAGTTTAAAAAAGGGACGTGAGGGGTCAATTATTTTGTGCAGCTTAACCATGGTTGAAGGTGTAGACCGAAGTGTGGATGTGGGTTATGGTTGCGGTTGGTAAGTTGGGAATTGAATGAAATTGAATTTCAGATGGATCAGAAATATCGAATATGAAGTTGTAGTAGAGATATACAGTGGAAACAGCACATAAACAACACAACATAACTGGTTAATAAGTTTTCTGTATACAGAGACGCAGATGAGGAACCGATCAAAGCGCTGAAACCTTTGTGGCTGAGCAAGCTTGTTTTGAGGTCTCCGCCATCTGATCTTTATAAATCCCGGAGCGCATGTGCTTCATTCCGTAGATGAGACGGTGATCCACAGTGTGTTTCGAATGTTGGTACCTGCATAGAGGAGATACTTTCATTCACAAAGAAGAAGGCAACATGCTGAAATTGAAACTCTTTTTTTTTTTACATTACCAGTGTTTTTAAGCAGGTCCAGTCGTCAACTAGAGGCTGCCCAGCTGGTCTGACTGCATCTAGTACCCTTGGACCTTTCTCATCTCAATTCCAAACATGAGCGCAATACTGTTGTCTCTATGCTCTTTGTGTGAAACATTGCTTCCAGAACCTGTTTCCGGGACTTGAGAAACTGCAAAAACCACAAATCAAACTTAATCAATACACTTGATGACATGGATTTGAATACACACTTAATACCATCAGAGACTCAGGGAGTTAAAAACTGCACCATTGGCAACATTGATTCATTTGTACTTCCAAAAACACTTACCACCCATTGGAGAACCCTTTTCCGGTATATGATAACATCCGCTGCTTCCAGGTTCCTAAGGATGGAGGTCTACTATCTAATATGCAATAGTATTATAGCATGCAGACACACACCAACTCACCAAGGGACATCAGTTTTTAACTTTTACAGCACCGCAAAGATAAAAATAGAAAGGCACAAACCTTGTCCCAGAAATGAACGATCATGTCGATTCACTACTTTCGGCTCCTGCTTAAGGATGTCACCGACACACCAGGATTACTTTGATCAGTATAGACAAAAATGTCAACTACACTTTGCCGCTGCCTCATTTAGTAGCCGTTTTGATTCCAAGTAAAACTGTTGACCTCCTCCCCCGTATAATCCTGTCATAGTTATGCATTTCAACAAAATCATGAGTTGGTAATGTATATTGTCCAAATATCAGTATCAGATACGTCGGTGATAATCACCGCCCTGGATTCATGGAGGGCATCTGTCACATGGACTCATGAGCCTCAAATGACAGGGTTCAGGGACATCAATGTATTTTGAGTCCACGCCATACAGATTTGATGAGTCTACCGGTTTTGTTCTTATGCATCCACCGGTACAATCTTACATTACATACAGTCTTGTTATGGAAATGGAAGTATATCTGATAATGTGTTACGCATTCAAATAGGTATAGTGGATTACGACATGCTTGAGAAGACAACTATTCTCTTCCGACCAAATGCTAATATTTTGCCGGTGCTAGTGCCTTCCCTCGAGATTTTTATTATCCACGCATGAGAAAGGTGGGTTTCATTGTTAATCACAATGCAGTAATTTTGTGATAACATCCTCTTCGTATTCTAAATACTTTTTTTTTTTTGTGCGTGGTTAAAAAGATCGCTGAATGCTGATGCTGTGGTGGGCGCCTTTCTCATGATGGACATGGCTTACGTAAGTGGCCTGACCTTGTTGCTGCTTCAGTGGTAGCAGCCCCCCTTTCAAGTTTTGTGATATAGTGACAACTACCACTCACAAGGTACTACTAACTGGACCATTTTTTCCCACTCGCCCACCCCCAAGGTCTCATGTTTTTATGTGATTACAAGTGTCAAATCCGTCGTTCCAACGAAAATTTTCTTCATATTTTAATTCAATTTTAATAAAAATTTTCAACGTTTCTCTCTATAATTGTAATTGAAATTTTTGAATGCTACATATTTTTTTAATTTTTTTATATTATTTTTAATTTTGTGACAGTCCGTCATTCCGAATGAGAAATCTATACGTAAAAAATCGGTCAAATACTCGATCCAATACAATTAGATATGGTATATATGATTAAAAGTTTTTCATATAACCGATCAAATATCGTTAAATATCTTTTAATAATGTCAATTGGTCAATACATGTACGGTTAATACGATAAAAAATATTTAAATACTCGGTATAATATAGCCAAATATATTTAAGTAACAAATAGCTGATAAAATACAGTCTAAG